>JAULBU010055193.1:0-12262 GCA_032358235.1 Odonthalia washingtoniensis | reverse complement strand
GTATTCACACTTCACTCTCTTCCTCTTAAAATAAAGAATCCAAATAATATTTCTCAATGTCGTTTACACGAATCATTTCAGTAATCATTACGTACGGCTGAACATACGTTTATTGCGTTTTGTTCTACTCGCGGCGTGCTTTAGTATAGATGAGACATCAAATAAATATGTACCCTTTGTGCCGTTTATTTGGATATATCCCACTCTTCCAAAAAAATATCTGAAGTGGGATTTACATGCAATTTCCCAAATTGTGGGTTTCAAGCGTCAACCTCATGGATTATTAAGGGACACGAACGATAAGGAAACATGTGGGAATGTGTACACGATATGAAATCACTACGTAGAAGAACAGGGGAGGGATGGGAAATGATGATTGAAGATTCTAACGGTGGGAACTGTCAGAAAATTTATGCGGCGAAACCAATAGAGAATGATGATAGTTCTGAAATGAATGATGGCGGCTCCGGAAAGAATGATGAGGTTAATTCCAGCACAAATACAAAGATGGGCAGAGACAGAGTATGATACGTGCAGTCGAGACACTTCCCGTAAATATATCAAGAATGGAAGGAGTAACTGGAACAAAGTCATTAAATCAGATAATAGAAAATTTATGCGATCCTCAGTTTTCAGTAAGCCTATTAAAAGAACGTATTCGTAACTTATCCGATTGCAAAGGTGTGTGCAAGGATATTGTTCGCTGGCATTTCTCATCAAAAGGTTTTGAAGAGTTTCGTATCAATGACCACAGTGGTAAGTTCATATCCACTTTATATTGCAGGGATCCAATAGAGATTCTCAGGTAGCAAACAAAACAGGTAGAAAGTTCTGCATTTATATTAACACCAAAACAAAACAAGAACGGAGACGGGAAAAGAAGGTTCGGACATATCATGGAAACAAAGGACGGGAGAAATCTGTGCACAGCTGTAAAGGAAAGAGTAATGATGTCCAAAAGCGAAGAAGTTTTTTGTAATGACTCAGGAGAGGAGCCGAAAGCGTTCGCAGAATTGTTCCAATTATATAGTGACAAGAGTACGACAAAATTAAAAAGTCTGAAGTATCTGCATATCCTCTCCACATAGGGTTTATGAATTAATTATGTGAACAATGGAAAAATTATATATGTAATGGTAGTACTTTTCCAGCATATTTGCCTGTGGAGATATAACAGGCAGTAGATGAAGGTAGAGAGGATCATGACTCAACGTCAGGTAAACATAACAGATCTGCAAGAATTAGTGTACTACAGAGATACATTGCCCGTGAATTCAAACCATTAGTCTAAAAAGCGCTACGGGAATTTATTGTAAAGAATATTAATGGATGTGAGTTTAAATCCGATACTTTCAAGTATTTGTGTTGATATACCGGAGGGAAAGACTTGATCTGTCTTTTTCATGGAACGAAATTGAAGATGCCTTGCTTCAGATGTGAACAGTCTCGTGAAAATCTAAACGTATGTACCGGAAGTCGTTTGCGGGATATAAATTTGACATTTGACACCAGGAAAAGTTCGAAGAGAACTTGAAACTTGCAGATTGAAAAGGGAAGGTTATTTAGAAAAAGGCCAAGCACACACTGAAAGAAAAATCGTTGTATTTTCAGAAATCATATTTTGAATCATGCCCACTACTTTTTCAGACGACATTGAATAACATGCACAATTCTATAACTTTTGAAATGCTACATAACTTTGACCTTGGTATTTCTAAACTTTTCAAGAATTGCATACATTGGAGACTAGGTTGTAATAACTTGAAGACTACAAAATTCAATTCAATAGGGAGCAAAACGTTCAAAGCAGTTTGCACCAAACTTTTACACGGGGTTAATGACATGCTGAGATTAATAGATCAAGAATCGTAAATACCAGATTTTCATGTCTATTTTTCGGAAAAAGTAAGTGGAACTCAACTCAACGGGCTGTATAAGTCTGAATGATTAACAGGAATGCTTGAGGAAAATAACCTTAGATGCATCGATACAGTGTTCCCGTTTGTAGTGGCGTATATAGACAGATGCTGTGGTGAACAAAACGCTCCCATTACATCTATCTGTACAAGAAATATTGACATTTTAGCATGGTGTTCTCGGTGACAAGGTGCATCACCGTGGACCGAATCGGAGCTTCATTCTTTCAAAACTTCCGTGAAGCAATTTATAAAATCGATGAAAGATGCTCTTGAAACGTACCATCCAAGTGGCCTAAAGACTTTAAAATTTCATTTTTAACACATATTCACGAGGACATTGAGATATTTGGAAATCGTCAGATGCTATGCGCAGATCATTACTAGAATCGCCATATACTTTTCAAACAACAGTATCAGAGGACATCAAAAAGAAGAACAACAGCTGTAAGGGAAACAGTTGCAATAGTTGGAAGAGATTGGACTTATCTGCTGCAAATAGATGTAAATAATCAGAGAATGTTGAGGATCTGAATAATATTTCAGTACGTCACCGTGGTTTAGTGACACCAGGTGTTGTTGTGAAGTTACGTGAATTCAGGGAGCTTCTCGATTTCGTCAAAAAGAAAATGGTCCTTGTAGATGGATTCATCCCTAAGTAATGTCTTGCAGACGCACATAAAAGATATCATAGTTATGTAATAGAATTGTTTACCCAGACATGTGACCAAGGAGGAGAAGAATTATTAAATTTACTGAAAGATGAAGGTATCATAAAGTGTGGTAAGTACTTTGTATTTTAAACAAGTATAACAATGGCTAAGATCGGTACTCTTCTCGGCGGCCATTATTGCAATGTTGACTATATTGACGATGGAGTAAATTTAGTAACTTTACAAAGAGATGACACATTTTTGCAAAGAATATTCGAGTGTCAGTCTTATGGTGATTAAAAATATGGAATGTATTCTTTTGTACTATTGGAAGTTTCTAGTGATGATGGGAATGTTGCATACGGGATTGGTCAGGTTCGGGAATTTCTACTTATCAAATGGGAAGGCGATGAAGAAGGCACAGAGTATGCCTTCGTGAAATATATGGAAATTGGTAAAGGAATTGACAGTATATATGATGTACACGGATGTGTGTGCTTGCGATGGAGCACAGATGATGAGATAGAACACATCCATGCCAAGTTTAAAAAGAAAGGGGAGATAAGACTGTCTGCATGGTTTGGGCTAGAAAATTTCAAAAAAAATTATGGTGTTGTTCATATCGTTCTCCAGAATTACTCAATTAAACCTTTTGAAAATGATATGAATTGGTCATAGTACAGATATTGTTTAAATCACTTCCAAGTAGTTGGGAAGAGAGAACGTTTACAACAATCATCATGGATAAAGATACACTGCCACATCACAAGGAATTACAGATACCTACAATAAGCGAAATAAATTCGTCCTTTATTTCATTAATAAATGCACACAATCACTACTGAAATGATTCTGGAAAGGAAGAATAGAGCCTATCATCTGTAGAGAAACGATTCGGGACAGAGACAATCGAGCCTATCATCCGTAGAAACAACTAGGGACTGGCACATTCCAGACTAACATGACTTGTGAAACTAGTAGATACAAAGACAGTCAAGTCTAGCGGTCCTTGTGAAACTGTTAGGGACAGAGACATTCGAGCCAAGCATCCCTTGTCAAACTTCTAGGGAAAGAGACAGTAGAGCATAGCAAACCGTAAAAATATCGCTAGGGTCTATACTAGAGCGCCATCCGTATTTTGTAATATTGTTATTTACCTGAATGGACTCCCATGTTCGGGTTCCTAGCAATTTAGGACTGGTAACTAGTAATGCAGTTCTACTGACGTGGGAACATGTGTGATTAGTTGGGAGAAGCCATAGTCGAACCCTTAATTGGTATAAATGATCTCTGGGATAAGATGAGACGCTTGGTATTTGATGTACATGGGACTGTGATAAATTCCGCGGGTCGGAAGAGGGAGATTGTTATATAAATGCACCGTAGAACCACTACATATCAAAATATTGGTCCGGTAACGGAAAATGAAGACTATTCTATGGAAGGGAGCATGGATTCAAAGAAGAAAAACCGAGGACGGTGATGGAAATACTTCTAGGATCAAAGAAAAGAAACAACTACCGTCTGGTGAAGTTGAAGAGAAACAGAGTAGTTCTCAGTTGATCCAAGGTGAGGCAGTCATACTTGCGAAATCTTAGGTGATACAAATTCAAACCCGTTTTCAAACGGAAGAAACTTTATGTACTGGAATAGAAAAGAAGTGCAGGGAGAGGTATGGTCTTAATCATTCCACATCATCTATCCGATGCAAATGGGTGTGTTTGCTGCAGATTACCAGTTGTAGAATGCCGTTTTCAAACAAGTCGTTGGGATGAACCGTTCCGTAAATGAACAAAGAGAAGCGCTCGTGAAGAGGACACAAGCAATTTTCCAGAGTAGGCGTAGACGGTAAAAGAAACAAATCCGGGTATTATATAGGCCAATGTGGGTAAATTCCATCTGCAAGAAGATACATTAAGCTTTGCGGTGCCCCATCGCTTGAAATTATATACCCGTTTGTAATTGAATTGCATAACCGTTCGAAAAATATTCTTTGGAACAGTGGTGATCTCGTCAAGACATTTAACTAATTATTTTTACATGTCTGTCTGCAAAACCAGGACCAGTAATAGCGGTAATCGTATCACCATCCTTCGCATTGGATCGTTGCTCTCTTAGATTCCATACTGTTCATATACTTTCCTTTCAACGTTTCATGGCACTGCCCCTACGCACCCTGATAAACCCACATCCGCATACCTTCCCTGCAATGTAATCATTTCCGATACGGTTGAAAAACGGTTGAAGAATTGATATCCATAGATCTCTAAATGTTCAATGCAGAATTGTTGAAAATAATTCCAGGTGGATTCTTCTGACATGAAAACAACAACATCCAATTTTTTATTGCCACACCGGTGCTTAGGATACGTAAAGAGGACCATATTTTCATATCGATGGGGATACATTTATAACCAAGGCCATTGCTACGTTGAGTCCAGTAGTCGAAGCGGTGTTCCAGAAGTTCATGCCGTAAATGGAAATAACGAATTAGGGGGATGAAGAATTGACTTCAAAAGACGTAGTACTACTACGTTCCCAATCCATCGAATCCATAGTATGGGTACGATGGATTGGGATATATATAATCTTCCATCCACGTAGAAACACTCCGCCTGAAGTGTTTAGAACATTGTATCCGGCCGTCATAACAGTCTGAATTCGAACTATAGGTGTAAACATCTGCTGTGAAATGTAGCAAGGAGGCGGAGAGCGCTGCATGATGTTGCTGTGACATAAAAGTCCCTAGATTTAATAATTACATTCAGTTCTTTATCTTCTTTCGTATTTGCAACAGTTCTCATTATCCATATTGGTCATACTGTTGTCGATACGTTATGTTGTGGATGCAGTTGCTACAGAGATTTTCAGACAGAGATTGTGCTGATTGGAATTTCCCGTATTGGACGTTTGCTGTGGAGTAATATCATAATTTACTGAGATCCAAACCTGTATGTTGATCCTGTTTTTATGGGCAACAGGTCAGCTTCCTGTTATTCAAATTATATCCGAAAGGGCTGTACACATTCTATTCAAAATGGCTATGCATAATGTAGAGCGGCCAGGAGGATATGAGGTTCGATAGTTTCTTTATTGTATGGCGCATGAAGGTGCACCGCAACGGGGGAGGATTAATAGGAAGGATTTGGTGATGTAATAACGGTTGAGTCCCCACCGACATGAGGGTGAGTGCTTTGGTGAATAAAATCATTTTATGTTCCATTCGTTCCTGGTTGTACTTAAACTATCTACCGCACGGTTAAATACAATTTTACCGCGCGGTAGAAAGTTTCGAAACTCTTTTTCAATTAACACGAGTTTCTTTAGGAACCTTTAAGTTAGTTCTGCAGCAGTTTCAGTTTCCGTTCGGTTCTGTCCGTTAAATGACTATTTATAAAATCTATCTCCATGGTATTCTCTCCATCACCATACATATCATGCCCACTGTTTCCGAAACCTATCCGTTCGGTTTTAACACGCCTTGAATTCACTTACTTTCTTTCTTTTGTATTACTTCATCAATTGTATTATCCATTTTTCCTGGTGGTATAAATCGAGTTTCCTCATCTATTCTTATGTTCATGTTATAAAATGTGAGAACGGCACCAGAAATTTGGGGTGAAACTTCGCTTTCGTCGTATTTTATAGCATTGAACAATAACTTATACTCCTTCCTCAATGTTGCAAAACATCAATCAGTACCTTCCGTAGGGTACTATGTGCAACTTTGAGAGCTATTTCACCAACATTCTCACCACTTCCATTCAGTTCAATAAACAATGACCACTGCTGGTAATTCACATACACAATAAAATTTGATAAAAGCCCCCATCAGGCTGCTGACAAGGCTGAGAAGTGCGGTGTTGGGTTTATGTCAACATGAAAGTGTAGTGAGAAGGGGGTTGGAACTATGGAAAGTGATATATAAGGCATATATGAATAGTTCGTCATTCAAAATAAGGTCTTGAAAAGAAAAGTGAGAGTAGACTGGGGGTATGACAATTTAAAATAAATTTAAAATGAAAACAAACATCATAATCAGGGGGCTGTCATAATTTCAAATTGTTCATCAGGAGGGTGACATCAGTCAATCAGTTCCATTCTAGATGCTATTGGTATTGTTCCATCCATACGCAGGTAAGTATAATCCTTTTATTTTACATATCGTTCCATGATATCCAACATCGTCACCGTCTGACTGAAAACAAACACACGACTTCCCTATTTCTTCAATCTCTCCAACTCACGATCCAGTATAATCATCTTCCCCGGACGACGCCAATTCCAATAATCCACACCATCTTCAGCACAATCATCATCAACAACCCATATCTTCGGGCTCGGACCTACAAATGCCATTACTTTCGAAGGAACCATTTCTTTCGAATACACACTTCCTTTTTTATCATTTTTATGTATTAGTATGTCGCAATGATTACAACTTTTACGCAAAGCTGTGACGATATACAGCAAGTTAAGATTACCGCTGAGAATTTGTTTCACGAATCAAGAGTTGAGAAAGTTTTTATACTTTTCACGTTGTTCGCTTGTTAACTTGACGAACAATATTTGTTCGTTCTCCTCTGGTAGTTGTTTCGCAATTCTTTTTTTAATCATCTTAGTAAATAAGGGGATACCGCGTCTCTTAACAGAAGTGAAAATTTGTACGCCGTATGTACCTACGTAATGGCTTATAATTTCCGTAATGCACTTTCGGTATCTTTCGGTACGGTCATCTTGCATTTGTGTTGAGAATGAGTAAAGATGATCAATGTTGGTGATGATAAGTAGAGGGTATGGAAACAAGATGAATGACAATGGGACAATGGACCGTATGAAAACGCGATGAATGGCAATGAGACGTATGAAAAATAACAATGTGCTCGTAGTTGGCTATGAATTTATCAGAAAAATATGTCTTTAATTTTGAAACACATTTGGATGTATTACATTGAACATGCAGTACTCCTTCCCTCACAAATCATCAATTTGTCATACTCCTGATATATAACTTTCCATAGTGCCAGTTCCCTTCTATCTACACTTTCATGATGCCATATACCCAAGACCGAACTTCTCAGCCTTGTCAGCAGCCTGATGACGAAATGACCCCAAAATTAAACATGTGTCTCCGTATACATGAATGTGTTATATGATATCGGCCTCTGTGTACTAAGTTCAAATCCGATCGTAATAACTCAGATATAACAGGAGAAGAAATAAGGGGATTCTCCACTTCGTTTCCAGTACATGACAACATTTTCCACAACAAACAATATCTGTCATAGTTAGTCCATACTTCCACCGTACGATTCTGGCTATCCCCTACTGCATTGTCTAAATTTCCGTTTCGTTTACTGCCATTCCTGCCCATGTTAGCAATGTCAAGAACACCAAGGAAACTATGTACACCTACCCTACAGGAATATGTCTACTACACTCCCCACCATTGTTGCTTTCGCAATCGAATTGTCATGCACCGTCCCAAGAATGTACGTCCATACCAGCATTCTCCTTCTTCATTTTCTAAAAATTGAAGGAGAATAAAGTATTCAAACATTTTTTAAATTTCCACGTCCGATACGGTGATTGGTTATATTTTTACCTATTGTGTACATGTTTCGAGGTTCTGTATGCCCCCCATGTGCACAAAAAAAGCACTTTTTTCGAAAGTACTTTTTTCTCGAACTCAGCAACCTCGAAGTAGAGATGCCCTTACTATATATATAAACCTTGTGAAGTCTCTGGAACAGTGAATATAGATTTAAGTCTCATGTCTCTCTTCATCATATTCTGATGCTTTGAATACTGTTCAAGGAGTAAAAGAGGAGGAACTTGTAAGGTGTCAGTCAAGTCTTATGTGATTGGCTTAGACTGACACGGAGAAAGTCTCACAAATCTATCATCCATAAGCTCAACAACACAATAATCTCAAGTATCTGGTGAATAAAAATGGACCTGGTGAACAATGTACCTGGTGAATGTACCTGGTGACTCATTTTTACCCTAGCCTACGATAGCTTCCTATTGTAACACAGTGGGAGACTCCTAAAATACCAAATCTCATTTTGTGTATACACATACACATAATGGGTAAAATTTACACAATTTGTGTCAAAAAATCAGGGAACTTCTCCGATGGCTACCCCACTTGGCAGGTGATTTGGTACCATACACGACTACCAAAAGTACTCAAAATGTGACCAAAGACATGAGCTTTTACCTCATACAGGTGACGTGTACAAAAATTTACTCATTCTGTGTCCCTTTGGTTTTTCGGTGTCACTCCAGTCACCAAATACGCATTTTGTGAAATTTTTTCCCTATTTGAGTATGCACACAAATTGGTATTTTAGGAGTTACCCAATATGTTATAATATATTATATTACATCTGAACACATCATAAATCCATCAATCATGCAACATGATTGTTGCGCCATTGATTCTCATTTTTTAATTTTGGACACTTTGTTTAGCTGACATAATGCAAGTCCACTCTCCCCTGTTCATTCACTTTCCATTCACTCCTCTCTCCCCATACAGTATTCCCATCCGTCACCAACGTTCGTTTCTTCTGAACACACTAACCCCCACCCCCGAAATAGCGGCGTAACCACCATGGATACCGTCGTGGAGAAGAAGCCCAATCTCAAACAGAAACTATTCTTATTTTTTAAGAATGTTATCCCAATGCATGGCCTGGGCTCCTTGCTCGGTATTTTGCATCTTCTTTTCCGTCGCTTGGCCATGGAAGATCTCAACCTCTACGACACTCCTTTAAAAAATCCTGACCCTGTACCTCCAATACCTGATTATCGTACCCCCGATGGAGCTGGCAATGATCCAGAAAACTACAATACAGGGGCATCCAGTACAGCGTTTGGTCGTAATATGTTATCTGCTAAATCGTTCGACCCAACAATTGGGCCTGCACCTCAAATTATCGCTGCGAAATTATTGGAACGAAAACGTTTCCGTCCTGCAGGTGATCAATTGAATGTACTTGCTGCTGCTTGGATTCAAGCTATGGCTCATGATTGCTTCGGTCATATTGATAGTGAGGAGGATGTTGAACTTGATCAAGGTACTGCTGTCTGTCCTATGAAAGCATTCAAGTTTAAGAAAACTGTTCGTCGTCCTGATGGCGCTTTTGATAATTTCCGTACACATTGGTGGGATTGTAGTTTCGTCTATGGTCAAGATGCAGAAGCTGTTAACTGTGCACGTACATTCTCCCGTGGTCGTTTACATGAAAATAATACATTAGGTATTTTACCCAAAAGTGAAGATGATAATGAGGTTCCTATTGTAGGTGATATGAAGAATGGATGGCTTGGTGTTGGTTTATTACAGGACTTGTTCCTTCGTGAACACAATGATATCGCAGATGCTATCATTAGCGCGCACCCTGAATTGGCAAATGACGATGAAAAGGTGTTCAATCATGCTCGTTTAGCTGTGGCTGCTATCGTCGCGAAAATCCATACTGTGGACTGGACCATGGAGTTGCTCAAGACTAGTACTCTCGACGTCGCCATGTAAGTTTTTTCTTCCTTTATTTTTACTGTTGTACCTCCCATTCGTTTACATCGTTATCATGATCATTGTATGACGGATTTTTCCTAACGTTTTCTTCTTTTTCTATACTTCTCGAATTAGGAATACGAACTGGTTTGGAGTTTTAAAAGGTTTCAATATTCCATTTGCTGGTGGACCACCAGGTTTGGAAAGCCTCATCGCGAACGATACCGATAATCATGGTGTACCTTATTGTTTGACTGAAGAATTTGTGGCTGTGTGCCGTCTACATTCTCTGCTACCTGATGGTCTTCTGACTACTTCCGATGGTTTTGTGCCATTGTTAGAGCTTGTTGGTTTGAAAGGTGATAAGAAATTAGCGAAAGCTGGTGCTGTTCAAGAATATTGGGATTCAATTGTTCAATACCCTTGTGGTAATCTAGAACTATTTAATTTCCCACGTTCTCTTCGTGAAATCCCCCCAACTGACGAACGTGGCCGGCAACTCACAGACATCCCCGTAGACTTGGCGACTTTGGATATTTACCGCGATCGTGAGCGTGGGATTCGTCGATACAATGAATTCCGCCGTGCATTGTTCATGAAACCTTTCGAATCTATCAAAGAGCTATGTGGGCATGATGAAGAGGGTTGCAACGTTATGATCGAAGTGTATGGGGAGAATGGAATTGAAGATGTTGATTTACAAGTTGGAATGTTGGCAGAGAAAAAGATCCCTGGTTTCGCTATTTCAGAAACGGCATTCGCTATTTTCCTTTTAATGGCTAGTCGTCGTTTAGAAGCTGATCGCTTCTTCACGAGGGATTTTAATAAACAAACGTATGGTGATGTTGGCTTTGAATGGGTTAAGAGTGTAACTGGTATGCGTGATGTGCTCAAAAGACATATCCCTGCAATTGAGGTTAAGATTCCAAAGGATTATTCAGCGTTTAAGCCGTACTTGAAATGGCCTGAAGAATATGTTTAAGTGAAGGAAGCATATGGAAAGTCATGATTTTGCTTATGACCTCATTTCCTCTGACAACTATAATGACTCAATATAGAAAGCCTTCTGATTAAATTAATGGTTGTACAGGTATAAGTAAAAACTTACCAATTCCAATTACCAGTACGGATTAAGGAAATCAAGTTTGCATACAGTATGGGCAAAATTTAAAAATTTAATTGAAAAACATTAATTATTTCAACCAATGACAGGCACGATTGAAAGAAAGAAAATAAATGTACTGCCACTTGTTTTTTCAAAGTAGTGTGTAAAATATTGGGTAATTAAATTAGTACTGTGTACTGTCACAGGTTCGTACTACTGTACAAGGTAGTGGAAATGCTAAGTATTTTCGCACCGATTGGTCATTCCACGTTCCATCATGCTGGACACTATCTTGCATCATGTTATGATTATGATGCAACCTTGTCATTTTATGATTATGATGCAACCTTGCATCATAATGTAATGCAACCCAGCAATTGATATCAGATAATAATAATATTATCTGCACCATTTGCAATACAACTACTGAAATGGATACCATCCGCAATACAATCCGAAAGCATTCAAATAGGAGCAACGAGTTCCAACGAGGACGTCACTTCGAAAAAGGGACGAAAACAGAAGCCAAAGATATTCAAAAAGCCGTTGAATGTTACTAGTCCGCAATAATCGTAGGGAGTGTAGATGCGATGTCACCATTACGGTCCTTGCACTTCTCAAAGGTACTGAAGCACCGCAAGATGCGGTGCACGCGAAATAACGATATGGCAAAGTGGTTGAGAAAGGTGATGTAGATGCCATATGCAATCTTGGGGATAAGATTATGACCGGCTACGATGGGGTTGCGATGGACGCGGTGCGCGCGAAAATCTTGTACGAACAAGCGGTCGAGAACCGTTCTACAAAGGCCATAGTTGTTCTTGGGAAACTGCTGCAGGACGGCCATGATGGGGTTGTGGAGGGCACGGTGCGCACGAAAATATTGTACGAACAAGCGGCTGAGAACGGTTCTGTAGAGGCCATGATTATTGTTGGGACTCTAATTCAGGGCGGCGATGGTGGGTTTGCGAAAGACGCGTTGCGCGCGAAAGCGTCTTTCGGCGTAGCCGAAAGTTCTTTCGCGGAACGGATAAGCAGAACTGGATAGTAGCCGCTTTAGGCA
>JAULBU010055182.1:0-12264 GCA_032358235.1 Odonthalia washingtoniensis | reverse complement strand
AGGCTGCAGAATTCCTTCACGATATGTGAATGACATCATGGGAGACACTATGGGATAAGGTAGCTATTTTGTACCGACGCCTGCTTTGCCCTGAAATTTTTAGCTCATTCACTTATGAACCATTACACAAGCTTCATTTGGAAATCCCGAAGTTATTCAAGACAGGAACGATTAATTACCTGTCCAGTCTTCGAATAACCACAAATCCATGGAAGCCATAACGTCCTCGAAAATTCTTCCAATAGATGCGTAAAAACGTTTACGAACATGCGACTCTCTTTCAGCGACAATTGAGAACCATTTTTCAATTCCCGGTTTACACATAGATTTTTCTACCAAAGCGAAATCACAGACGTTGAATGAGCTGTTTCTAAAAACTTACATAAGCAGGATGTTGAAAGGGAAAGACTACAGAAATATTGACATGGAATTTCCCTTCTTTGCATGTTTCATAGATAATATTACAGGATTTCAAGACGACGCACAACTCACAGAGATTACTACTCTTTAGATAGATATTTTTTTATCCATACTATAGGATTATAAAAGAGACGGATGGTCACAATGCGAAATCACGACCATTGGTACAAAAATTTGGCATATGAAAGAAATCATTATATTGACACTTGGCCTCCATTGTGATAATTATATATATATGAAGTTTCATCTTCTCGATCATATCGTAGAAGATATGCAAGACATGCACCGCGAGGTAAAATTTCAGGGGAGCAAGATGTGATTTGAATTTACACTACATTCATTTGCACATAGTTTAACTGCAAAACAAGATAACATATAATTTTAATCTTTCTTATGGAGCAAGATTTCAAACCACAACAATATTTATAACCTTGCTCACGTACGTGATGTTTAGCGTAGGAAGATAACCATAATACTATTTTATCTATTAGTTCTTAGTGTAGCCAGTATTCCAGATAAAACACACAGAAAATAATGATACTGTATAAATATTTCCAGAAAATAGATAAGAGAACATTCAGCAACTGTAGCTACAATTTGAAAATATATTAATTTGGAATGTACATACTTTATGAGCATTTTATTTTCAAATATAAATAATATAAATAATGCATCATTGATTTAATATTATTTTATGTATGAATAGTTTCACTATATCAAAATACTCATAAATCAATATATATATATAATCGAAACATCTGTAACAAGACATTGAACATCTGTAAATTTGGAATATATATACAATACCTTCATTTTCGCAGAACACTATATAGAATCAGAACTAAGATAGCAACAAATTTACATTGTATGCATTGGACATGAACATACTGTATCTCCATCCTCAATTTATATTATCTAGCATCGTATCTAAGGTAGCAAAATGGCCAACATATTATAATTTCATCGTTTTATAATGTAGCAACAACCCAATAGTAAAATATATACCATATCAAATAACGTAGAATCAAGATAAAATAATGTAATTTAAAAAGTACATATTATAGTTTTATCCCTCATTTATAATAACTGGAAAAATCTAACGTAGCAACAAATTCGACATAAATTAATTTGAAATGATCATAATTCATCAACATTCCAAGAATGAAAGTTCTAAGAATAATAATTTTATGCATATATATATAGACATACTTATATATATATACATACTTATATATATCATCATATCTATCCATTCTTCATACATGATTTATTTTGTCGCATGAATGGTGGATATCCATCCATTCTGGTATTTATAAAGAGGAACCATAAATAGAGTGAAATTTCTTCTTATTTGTACGAACATTTTCACAAGCTGAAGAACAGTCATGAAAGAAACCAACAAGTCGAACAAATTTGCTAAGTTTAATCAAAACCAATTTAGATTAGTTTGAAATTCATCCCCACCAATGATATAAACTTGTATCCGACAACCCACGGATTGTTATTTTCATTTCTCAAAATACTGTCAAGAAATATGAATGTTTGTGATCCATACCCGAATTTAGAGGCTGTAAATAATGAATTTTGTTATGATATCGACTCCGCAGATTCACTGAAGAACCATATTGCTGTGTTGCATCCAATTGTATTGTGTCGAAAGGTTCTTGAAGCACCAATTGCATTAGAAGGATGACTCAGAATACTATTCTGGATTCTATATCGACTATTTTCAGGAAGCTAGTAACTTCCTGAAAATAGTAGATATCATGTCTGTGAGTACTCTGTAAGGATGAATTTATGATATTTTCCAAGTGGTCGAATTGATTTCTTGAAATGTGTGGTATATTAGGAAAATTAATTTAGTATTTCCCTCCCAACGAATTAATATATGCACAACTGAGCGAAAAAGAAACACCGAAATCGATCAATAGTTCATGTAATTATCTGGTGCAACCTCTTTTTTTTCTCACTCTGTAACTCCGACAATAGAGAATAACCTTCAATATTTGTCATCGACATAACCTCTGGTACCAGGAAAAGATGTAATACACCTAGTTTCGCTGAGATTTGAACTTTTTTATTGTGTGAATCCGTCAAAGGTGATAATAATACCAATCTGGTTCTCCAATCCACGGAAAGGTCATTTAGAACTAATGTCATGTGTTTTTTGAATTTATGTTTCGTTCTAGAGATCGTTTGATGTATTGGTGATAACATTCAAGAATCATCTCTATAATGTTGCGGAAATGCTGATATATTGGAATGGTGTGGCCGTATAATTCAGATAAGCGGTGTACTTTAGGTTTGTCAAACAACTTTTCGAGTTTTGGATTCGAATTGTAGAATTTGTTAACTTTGTAACATAGCGTATTGAAAGAATATGAAAAACGTTATCATAGTAACAAAAAGCATTTTCAAATAGATAACGAACGTTCTCTCAGACCAATAGTGTGACTGGGTACCGATATGTATAAGAAACTAATTCTTGAAGATCCAAAAGAAGACTAACTGCACGAGAATAGTCCTCTGTGCCACTGTGCCCCTGCTTAAAAACAACTGAAGGAACGAAAAGAACACAAAATGTTTCCGAAATGGAGCAACTACATAGCTGCTCTTTATGGTGGTTCCATAATTTTCGTTTTTTTGGGGCCCCAAGTTTAGAAAGCAATGTACATATTTTATTTTCAATATGGATAACATACTCTATTGAAAAAACGAGTCTAAATTAAAGTCGGATAACGGATTTAGCCAATCCGGATATAAGATGATGAGCAGAAATAACTCCTTGAGTGTAGGGGTCCAATTTGGATAGGACGACTGGTACATCTTTAATTATTAGTGCTGCGCTCGTTGTGAAACAGAGTAAATCGTACGCACACCGATACATTGGAAAAGTCTTTGAATGTCCCACATCACCATATTTCATTCCAAGTCGTGTCGCTTCTTCTTTGGTTATTCCATGTGATCTTGTTTAGAATAAACGATCGAAAATCTCACATTGGGTTGCATTTTCTATGTATTTTACTTGTGTATGCATACCTTGTATTCTGCGAAGATTTATTGACAATAAAGTTGCAAATTATGCAAGGACCGCAACAATTGTGAATCTTAAGATCTATGACTTCAGATGCTGGAAGGTATTATCCAGTGAATCCTAAAACATCTATGAAACACCTTACATTGTAACGGTACGGATCTACACAAGATATATCTTCAGTCATTTCGTTAGCTAATTTTTATGAATTAACATAAAATACTCGAGTTTTTCTACATAAATAAGGGCTTAAAGATATCACACGAACTGAAAACAAATTATTTCTTGAAGAGAACTTTAAAGAAACAGGCATCACATACAGGGCACCAACAGACTTGGTATTCTACAATGATTTTTCTTATGGAAATAAATCATCATAAAGAATCATTCTATATATGAGAAACAGTGTACCATCCAATAATTCATCACGTCTGCAAGAACCTGCGCTGATTTCATGAGGAAGAATTCAGTTCTTTTCTTTGCACCATTTCTGGGGTCCTTGTTCTTTTTGCAGTTGGAAGCAGGGTGCATCTGGTAAACTTATGCCTATCTTTATCTTGTGACATCCGAACCAAACGATGAACAGGGAAACCCCGCTAACTGTCCAATAATATATGAGTAAACAAGTTTTTTTCGTTTTCCATGATTTATTATATTGATTCAAAATTGAGAAAATGTAACTTGGGTGTATGGAAATATCATATTCTGGAGAAGTATCAGATGGATTTCTTAAATATGTTTTGAGCCACTGGTCGAATGGGTATAGTTTTTCATTTAACTGTTCGCATTTCATCTATTTAGTCATGAATGGAGTATGTAAATGTCCATTTACGTATCTAACGCACCAGCTATCACCGATTCGTCCAATAAATGAAACATTTCTTCTCTTTTTTGAAGTTTCAGGTGAAAAGTACCGCGAGTTGTCCGATTAATTCATTGAAACAGTGTGGTCCTTGGTCGGAGAACCACTGTAGGACAGGACCGAAGGTTGTAAAATATGCATGCAGGGCATCTGTAGTAAAAGCTTCATCAGCAGCCTTACAGGCAGTAAGGTCAACGTAGCCAGACAGGTCATCTTTAAGTATCAGGATATACTCATAACCCATCTCGCTAGGGCAGACGTACAGAAATTCGAAGTGTAGAAGTTGCCCCACCTTGGAGGCTTGGAACTGATGTCCAAAAGGTCGAGGAACTTTGTCTCTGTAGCTAGAGATAATACAGACAAAGCAGCTGTTACAAAAATCACGTACATCTAATCTTACAGTGTACCAGAAGTCTTTATGTGTGGCATGATGAAATGTTGCTTCAATGCCCCGGTGTCCACCAAGACCACAGTGTGCCGAAACACAAACTCGAAGTTGGGTTTCTTGATCATGGTCGTAGATCAGAAGCTGAACAGTCGTGGTCCGGGCGAGGCCGTCAATTTCGCGAGGAATTCCATCCGAAAGCTGGGATAGAGCTCTGCGAATAACTTGGACAAATGAGATTACTACTCCCATCTAGCCTGTGGTAGTACCACAGGCATCGGGGGGATGGCGTTGGAACCCTAAGTGTTGGAACACCTGCGTGAAATATTTTTCGTGGCCCGGTGCATCCCATCGAGAGAAGATGTCAGCCCAGACGTTGTCTATACCAGCGAAATGTTCGATTTAGAATTCCACTCCGAAAATTGCAGTGCTGAGCGGTGTGCCTTGTTAACAATATGGAGAGCAGTGAATCCTGATCTTGAAGCATCAAGCATAATCAAAAGATTTTGGTGATCCGTAAAAAGGCTGAACGCTGGGTATTTTGCAAGTATATGGCATATACGTTCCACTGAAGTAATAACCCTAGTAGAAAAAAATCCGAATAAGTGGCGGCTGAATGGCGGTTTCGAGCGATGAATGGCACATGAGAATGTATTTCAAAACAATTTGATTTTTTTCTACTGTACTTGGTCACGAATGGATCATGAATGGCCTGACTACAAATTCTATAAAAACCATTAATTAGTATTGACCATAAATGGCCGATTGAAAAATAATCAGAATACGGAACCAACTATTCGTCAGCCATGCTGGGATTCTTTTTGTAATGCATCCAATGCAACAATTCGTCAGCCATTCCAGTGGCTACTGGGGTGGCTGACGAAGGGTTATCATTCAACAATTAAATATTTAAATAATTATTTTTAGTTCATGTCATGCAACCATTCGTCAGCCATCTTAGTGACCTCTGGAATGGCTTACGAATGGTTGCATGACATAAAATAAAATACATTTGAAATTTGAAATTTTTGGCATCCTGTCTCTAATTCTAAAGCAGCCAATGAGCAGCCATTCATGCATTAAATTTGAATGGTATAGGAATATGTTTTGAGACCGTTCAAAAACGTACGCGATGAGAAGATGCGGTTACATATTTAATTAAATTTAATTAAATTAGTTAAAAAACTGTTTTGTTGTCTAAAGTCTTTCTAGTTTCTGTCAATTTTTTAATTCCATAAATGAGCTATCCTTTTTCAGGTCATTGAAATTTCTACCACCATCACCGTCCCCATTCCTTCCCATCGTGTCTTCAAACTCGTCACTTCCTCTTTCCATTCCCCGTTTGTCAACAAGGATACACTTGTCTTCATCTTCACATCCATGCCTATCACAGGTTTTACGAACCTGCACGCACACGGTCGATGAGACTCTTCAGTGTCGTGTCGAGTGCATTTTGATCCTGTCGTCCTATCTCGACGTCTTCGCAGCTTACATTGTCCCCATTGTAAATGGGTTGGGTATTCGTTCGAAAAGTGGCAATAAGGGAAGCCATATCCAAATTTTGCAGAGGGTTGGGTAGAACTGACTTACAGTCCGCTGTAAGAGAGATTGGTGTTTCCACATGAGGTCTTGGCGCAACGAGACTTCAGAATCGTGGGCTTTTGTAAGTAGTGGGTTCAATTTGGACAGATCCACATAGGGCCACGTGATTTCAACTCGCGCCAGACATAATTTTCCACATTGTTTCCGAGACCTGTGAGAAGCGGATTGTCTAAAATAAATGCTCCAAAACAGGGCACTCCAGCAGTACAGTCTATATATTCGTTGGCGAAGACGTACCGTCATATCTGGCGTGAGCACACCGACTCATATTATGTTGTTAGGAGTGATGACATTTGCGCCTCCCCAACAATACACAACGGACGCTCATACACCCCATTTAGGACAGGGGTGTTCCCGTCTTCAGCAACGGAACGAACAGAGATAAAACACCGGCATATTGTAGAAAAGTAACAATAATTTGAGACACCGCTGTAGAATCCGAAACAGAATACGTACGGCATGAAAAATGATGCTTACCCAAGCTGCTCCCCAAATTTGGTGCAGTGGGAATTCCCGATGTAGACTAAATATGCATAACAGCCCCGACCCTCAATTTATTTCCACTTTTAACGGATGCCATTTGTGCCGTCTGGGAAGCTTTTTCCGATTTGGATGAGAACTTGGATTTGGAGTTGTAGTATTCCGTTTACAGCTGTGTGCGCAATTCTGCGGTGGTATTTTTACAACTCTTCAGAAGACATTTTTCCTTGCAAGACGGGGTCAAACAGGAATGAGGTTCGTCATAAGAAACAGTTTTCTTTTTCTCCAGATGATTCGCTTGAATTGGAAGAAGAATATCCACTGGACTTAATATTTCCACTTCGCGCCGATGTTGCCGTGATGTTAGCGGGGATGTTTCTTTTACCATTATGGGTAACCGGTGGGAAAATAATGTGGGGCCTAGTTTGCCATGGTGACAGCGAGGTCAGAGACAGCAAAAAATCTTTGCTCAAAATTTTCCTTTGCATCTGTATGCGGTTGGTAAGGGAAGCCCTTGGATGATCAGGACGTATCAGGTCCACGAACATTCGCACGCATTCCTTCAGGTCCTCAGCGATCCAATTTCCATATGCTTCTTCATTTATTCAGCGAATAAACTCCAACATCAGGATACACATACGCTGCCCAAGATTTGGGTTAGAGGCTTTAGCACAGACCGTACTGCGCACCGCATGTTATAGATCAGCAATATTGTAGATAGGATTCGTCTTGTGGAACTTGTATTGGAGGACCTGCTTGATGTGCGGATCTGTGAGGTCGGAAATTTCAGTGACGGGTTTGAATTCCCGTCAAATAACCAGGACTTCGAGAAGTCCATGTTTGAAGCATGAGGCCCGAGCCACCATTTCCACTTCAGGCTGGACGCGTGTATTGGATTCATACCACTTCATTTCCTCGATGAAGACCCTGACTGCTTCAACCGTCCATTTCTCGAGTGTGGGTGGTGTGAGTAGTGCGAAAATACGGGAGGGGGCGAAGGATGGTGTGCGTTCTGCCATGGGGTATAGCAGAGAGGAAGGGAGAGTGGAAAACATTGAAAACGCAGAGTGTCCGAACGATAACCCAAGCTATTACTGTGGTGAATTGTGGTCTCAATTGCGCAGCTCGGGGAAATGGTTGGTTTGGATACCATTTCCCTCTTTATTACGTGATATATTTTGGGGGGTTTAGATACGGAAGCATGGAGAGGATGGATAAAGTTGTTGTGCTAGTGCAACGGAAGAGCTTGTAGCTTATGTATGCTAAAAACGGTCCGTATGATGGTTAACGATGTACCTGTACAGTACAATACAAAGGAGACGGATACGGAAGTACTATACAAGCCATAAGAGACGGAGGCAGAAATACAATACAATCCAAAAGAGTGGCGGATACAAAGGTACAATACAATCCGAAAGGGATGGAAGCATAAGTACAGTACAATACAGGAAGGAGGGATACAGAAAATGGATACAGTATATACTTTACCCGATCTTGCGATCACGTAAGAGTAAAGTCGGTATGGTTCGTTATGCATCACAATTTGTGGCCACAGTGACAATTGTGTCATCTTCTGTATGTAGTTAATCGATTTTCACATCCCTATTTATCCTTCTTTTAAATTTTTGGGTGTTAAAATTCTTCTAATGTATGTAATTTTAAATAATTGTGATAATCAAATGGTTAATTTATATAGCTGAGATAGTAGTAATGAGGGTGTAACGTTGAAGAGATTCTTGATTGCAAGCATAATGAAGAGAGTTGTGAGCAATGTGAAGAATAAATGAGGATCAGAAGAGGATCTGGATTATGATGTTGATGAAGATGCGGATCAGGGTGAAGATCAGGGTGAAGATGTTGATGAAGATGAAGATGAAGATGAAGATGAAGATGAAGAGACCAGTACCGTGTGTGATAGTAAAGTATGGATAAATATCAATGCCAAATCATATTATTTTTCTTCCACATGATTTGGAATTGAAGTTTGAGGCGACGGGTCCCAGCAGTGAAATGTCGAGATTGGCGGCGGTCTAGGATCATTTTTGAGACCAATGTTGGCATAACAACACGTTTACCTTCTCTAGTTTGTTTTGGGGAATGTTACATGTTCATAATTCTAATTTTATGTTGATAATTAATATTCCTGAACTACTGGTAGCGTTTCTAACGTGTCAATGTTGGTAATGATGAGAAGAGGTGGCACGTGGTAATCATGACGAGTTGGACGAGTTGGAGAACTTGAAATAATATTTTTCTATATACCGAATTCGAAATAAGAAAACAAATTTGAGGCTTAAGGGAGAATAGAAAGGGGGCGATTTCGAGAAGTACTGTAGAAATTTGTAGCTCGACTGAGTGAAACTAAGTATCATTATCAGCGTAGCGTAGCTACCAGGAAGAATAGTTTTACTTCGTAGAATCGATTCCCAACATTATTAAAAGTAGAAAGGAATTGATTTTGTGTGTATAGGATAATGGAATACTGGTTTGGAACACGTAATCCGTTTTGCCCTATAAAAAGAGTTGGGAATTAGAAATGGTGTATAACTTGTCATATATTTAGCGAACAAAGATTGACAGATCACAGTGCAAAAATTATCATAGAAAATTATTTAGACATTCCGGGGATATTGTGAGACGACTGATGGACAGAGAAAGTGCAACCTTGAAAATCGGATTGTACCAAAAAAGGAACCTTTGATCTCCTTTACCGCGTTCAAGCGGAAACAAGAAGGGCCAATAGTTAAAGAAGGCAAGTTTATTTTATTATACGTTACTACAATCCCCGCTGGTTCTATCATCTCGTTTTTAGTGGGTTATGTTCTGGCGTAGTGGTTTATGTTTTGGTTAAGTGGGTTATGTTCTGGTTATAAAGGTTTTGGTCTTGTATCTGCTCCGTTGGTTTCGTCTTTTCATAGAGGTATTCAGGATCACAACGAGGGGGTGGAGCGTAACTAAAAAAGAACATGCAAGTTTAAAGAGCATGCGCGATTCCCATCTCTCGACTCAGAATGTGTGTAAGAAATATATCTAGTGGGTTTGAAATGCTTATGCCATGAGGAGAGACCATTCTCCCCGATTTTCCGAGTAATATGTGGCCCTCCACATAGAAGTACGCCTTTATGAGATATTCCCATATCTGGTTTTTTAGGAAGCGTAGCGGTAAATTTTCACCCCCACTTTTACGCCCTAACGAAAAGGTGTCACCTTTCCGGGTCTAGTATTCAGCACGGCGCCTTGGCCCTCCTCATGACGACAGAACTGGCATAATTTTTCGACCGCTGATGACCTTTATTCGGTTCCCGGTACCGACTTGATGAGAGCTTTCTTCTCCCAGATTATTTCATTGCGAGGAGACTTGCTAACCTCCTGATGTGAATGATCCATCCCCTTTTCGTTTACACTAACGAGGCAAGAGAAAACCCCCCATCTAGGATGGATATAGTTGCTGTTCGGTCACATATAGAGGGAACGTACCCTTCCCGATTTCAGAAGATACTCCTGCCAAGGCTCGGAAGAAAGCCCGCGTACCATATTAACTACAGCAAGCATCTGCATAAATAGGAAATGACGCCTTACCAAGTTTGGATACGGCTCCTAATGAGGCTCGAAAGAAACCCCACGCAAAAAGGTTAACTATGGCAAGCCGCATATAGAGGAAACGCCACCTATCAAATTTGGAAGACGTCTACTGCTGAGGCTCGAAAGAAAACCCATCCTGATTTTAGAAATATCCAGAGGAAGTTCTCATATAGAGGCCCAATAGAGACCCAAAGGCAAAAGGAAATATGCTGAACATCGGAGAGTTGGACTAGAGTCATTAGTAGTTTAGCCCACTTCTGCCAGGTTACGGCAGTATTTTAGGAGAAAGCACACTTGTGTTATTTCTTACACACATCCCAAGCCAAAACATCCCATATCATATTGAGCGCCTAAAGCGGCGACTATCTAGTTCTCCTTGTCCGTTCCGGGAAAGAACTTTCTGCTTACGCTGAAAGAAGCTTTCGCCGATGACCTGAACACAATCCTAACTATCTCTAGTCATCTGAAGGGAGACAACCAGCATCGCATATATTATAGTAAATAGATGTTTTCTGTTATGGGTCCAGAGTCTGTCTTATTAGTGACAAAATGGGGTCAAGGAATCAACCCCATGATTCCAACGACATTCTAAACTTACGTAACCAGAAAGTTGGGTTAGCAGAAAGAACCTCTAATACGGATACAGATTGTAAAGGGATGCGTCGAAGTAGATAGGAAGTAAAAGTCGGTACTACGGAGCTCATTGTCATCTCATCTTTATGTCATGCGACGTATTATCGAACAAATTATTAAAGCAAAGGATAACGCAGGTTTTATTGATATGGATGAAGCAGAGGATTATAAAACGGATGATATGGTTATTGAGACGATTATTGACAAACGTTTTAAGGACACACCTAACTGGGCGGTGATATACGAAGTGAATGTCCTCTCAGCAGTACAGTCATACCAGAGGAATGAAAACGAAAACTTTTCGGAATTTGTGAATCGTTTTCAGAATTCTGTGGCTAAATACATGAATCAAACGGAATAATTGAACTATTTCGTGGACATGAAGTTCAGGTTCTTGATGCTTAGCGACAAAAAGCTATCATCCAACATCATTAACGCAATTTCAATCCACCTTACGGCAAATACGCATCAAAAAGACACACGCGACATGATCGCCGATTTATTATTAAGTCATCCAGCGCTCCTGGAAAATCTTTTCGAGTACATGAAAACAAATGAAAATGCGTACGTCGTGTCGATTATAGAGAAACTGCAGAAGTCAATCAAAAATACTTTAGAAATCCGACGTGTAATTAGGGATTGATTACGTTTCCCAATCATTATCGCAACTGAAAACAGATTCAATATCGGTCGATAACGTGGCAAAAACAATTCATCACTACTTGGAAAAACTGATTTGTACATACCCAAAGGAAAATGGGACTGGATTAGGAAAAGAAAGCGTAAAGCGCCTGTAAAGGTTGAGGAGAGGTAGGTCATTGGTTTTGGGACAGGCCGTCAAGTATGGAAAAGCTAAAATCTAAGGACGAAGCACAGAAAAATTTGTGAACACAGTTAGATATGCCAAGACAAGTAATATATGGGAATGAAGAATCCAATCGTAAAGAGAAGGAAGTAGGTTTGTTTTTTCGTCCAGCAGGGAAGTAAAGTTCCGCATGGACCCCAAAACTTTGATGGACGAAGGCACGTTAACGTCAACAGGAGGATTATCGATGCAGCAAGTCTATGTGATTCCCTACAAATACCATTACGTGTACGCGCGCCACGTGCAAAAGGCAATCACGGATGGGATGAAAAATGTTCAGATCCAAGATCCATAACTTTTACATGGGACTTGATGGGAGAAGACACAAACATAAATCCTGCTAGGATGTCATTAGATCTGGTATAGGATGAATCATCATTTGTCATGGGCCTAGATGTGAA
>JAULBU010055171.1:0-12265 GCA_032358235.1 Odonthalia washingtoniensis | reverse complement strand
CCCCTTGAAGTTGTTGAAATTTTTGAATCGTCAGCCAAGTTGATATTGACATAGCAGGGCCTTTTTAACTGTACACGGCCGTCAAGCGGTGTAATATGGAAAGTAGTCCATCAGCATGTTGTCCAGTTCACATTCAGCCCGACCGAAAGATCTCGCCGTAGCAGCCCGTTAAATAATTCCACGAACGTTCCTATGATTGCGGTTTGGTCGACGATTTCCATTATTTCCAGTATTATTGAGCCTCTCAGAAGGCTCTAGAATACAAGCGACGACATTGATAGATACTTCGAGCCTATTGAGCAAATTGAAAGGATTCAAGAAGCAACGGTCAAAACTATGCCCCTCCTTTGAGCACAGTGGGCAGACCGTACTAGCGACAGTGGCACGAATGAAAGGTACTTTTAGAGACTTCGCTTCCTCTATCAAATGGTCGGACACACTTTCCCAGTTCATGTCCTTATCAGCCAACGTCTTGATTTACGCGGTGACTCGGGAAACCTCCAAAACGTCGATAGAGGCTCCTAAAATTCCAATAGCCAACTGGTCGTCGAGCTGCGTTTTCATAGCCCTCAATTGACCAATAATTAAAGCGAGGAGCTCAACATTCATGGACATATCGTCACGTACGCTGATGTAGCGTTCATAAACAAGATCGGCCATCTTTGATATGCGGTTCGCCGTTGACTTAGAGTTGAAGGGCAAGTCCAACTATTCCATCATCTTGTTTCGGTATCCAACGACGTCGCTAACGACACGAAGAGCGTCGTCAACCAACGCTGAAATGAAAGTCTTCCTTTTCTGGTAACTATCGTCTCGGTGACGATAGTGTTTGAAGAGGCGGGTGTGTCGGCAGATGAAGCAATAATATCGGTACGAACGGTAGACGCAAAAACCTTTTTGGGACCTTTGGCTCTGATAACGGCCATAACTCGTAAACGCCATAACAAGTAGTTGCTTTTCTCGTCAAGGGGCCGGATGAGAATCGTTTCGGTGTGTTCGGTCATCTTTTCGGAGTCGATAGAAAGTAAAAAATCGAAAGAACGGTATGCAGAATTGAAAAATGTAGGATGAAGTAAAGCGAAAATATGCAGGGTCTAGTAGTTTTTTCTGGCCCCAAAAACTCTTAAAGCTGTCGAGTTCCTTGGTTTTTTTTATTATCTCTAGAATGCAAACAGAGCAAGCGTCTTATATACTAGTTCCAACAGAGCATCAGTTAGTAAAATCGTAAGGTACTGTAGTTGCCTGAATTAGTCAAGTCAGGTAACGTAAATGCAAAAACTGCATGATGGACTCTACATTGTCCCTATTTAATCCGCTACTTGAATAATGTAATAGTCAGGAAGGAGTCTGCATACAATACTCTTCGTACAGCATGGAATACTGAATATCATCCATAATGGCACACAGTGCTATGCCATGATGGGTGATGCTCCATATGATTTCTCACATACACAACATTTTGTCAATCAAACGAGTTTTACTAGCAAACATTCATGCTAAAGTCTTGATTTTCAAAAACATCGTCGGCCATGTGGCGTCCACATTCCGGGTTTTTTGCGCCCCGGGCCCGCGTTTGGGGCCTTCGATCTCCTAGCTCTTCATTATTCTATCTAATCAGATAGGGTGACTGGTTTTCAATCGAAATATTTGAAGATGAGGTGGAAAATTTTTGTCACTTCATGAAGAATGTTAAAATCATCTCTTTGTTCACATTTCGGAGAAGTAGTGGAAAAATCATTTGACACAAATTCAACACCGCCTGCGGTTCAAATTTCTTTACAAACAAATTTTTGTAATTTTTAATTACAGTACTTCACATTAATTGCATATTACAACTGATATTATTGGGCTCTTTAATTGGATAAATTATTTTAAATAATTATGCATTAATAGAAAAATTAAATTATTTATTTGCCGAGATTATGAATGAAAAATAAATTATTCGGTAGACCAAGCCAAGAAAATAAATTATTCACAAGATTCAAGTGAAGAAAATAAATTATTCTCTATTCTTTATGAGAAACTATTTATTTTCTTTGAAAAATTTAAATAATTTAAATAATTTAAATTTATATTAATTTTTGAGATCCTATCGTTTCACCTCTTCGCTTGCAACTACTCAAAGCAGTTATATCCACAAATGCAAATTTAGCTGCACACGGTGATACAAAAACAAAATTTACCGATACCTCCACCATATTTTTGGAATCGGTTCCACACCACCAAATCGACCCCGCCACGAGTCCTGGTTGGAAATCACTGAACGACCGATTAAAAAATCTTATCGCAGACAACTGAATTGCAGTGGCACGGAATTCCATTGCAAGTGGCATAATTGAAGTACGTGGCGAGTGAGAAATTTACAGGTTAAAAGAAACGCCCATTTCATTTATTTTCCGTATTATTATTATTTCTAAGTTCTTTTTTTCATCTTTTCGTACAATTCATAGACGACCTCAACATCGATGACGAGTAAAAATACGTGCAATAATTTCCGTTTCCTTCTAATTGCCCGTCCGACGATCCCTATGTAGTAGTCAAGTTGTCTCATGTTGCTACTACATTAATATGTCGTGATTGCTGCAGTTATAATGAGTACCGCATCCCTCAATAAAGAGTGGGATAGAGGTGTTGTTCTTCATGGGATGGAAAAGAGTAGACTGAGGTGTCGTTTTAAAATAGCAGGGTTTGAGAAACTGAGGTGTGGTTTTGCTTGGCGCGCGTTGCCCTTTTTTGGAAATTGGATGGTACTTTTTTTAAGATTTAGAAAAGTGCAAACTTCTTGTACTGGCTTTTCATGTGCCCCGAAAGGACCCTAAACTCATACAAATTTGTCATATTTTAATGATTTCTTGCATTTCTAAAATTAATGAAATGAAAATCACTAATATTTTTTATAATTTTATTGCTGCATTTTCCCAAAGTACACTGCATGGTAAATGCTTCGAAAATGCATTACCTTTAACTCGTGAGACCGTTATAAGTAATTCGTTTATCTAGTATTGTTATTTGTAACACGTGGATGCTTCAATAGTAATGCGTCGGATGTGTTACCTGTAGCCCATTTATGGTACTGTAGAAGTTGTAATTTTTCATTAGATTTTTTGTCATGTAATGCATTAAATTCATTACATGGAAAAACATATAATGCAAATCATTTACTTATTGTGCAAGGTATAGTGAATCTGGCATGTATTCATCCAGTCTTTACCTCTTCCCCAACACGGCATCGTCAGCGGTGCCATCCACCAATCCGACTTTCATCAGTTCATTCATTCGCAACCCCAACTTACTACGACCGTCTTCCTTTACCGACTGTCGGTTCATACATCCAACAGTCCACGTCTTTAAGTTCAATTCCGGAAAAACACCAAAAAGTTTTTGTTTTTCGGTTCTCGAAAACCCTCGAAAATGAACATCCAATTTTAGCCTTTTTTAGACACTGTTTTCAGGCAACGTGCCAAAATTTTTTTGGTTTATTTGTAGAATTGGGAAATTACCAGAATAGTTCTGGATCTTGAAGTAATTAAATTAAATGAGTGTATTAAATTTTGCATTGCTATAAGTTATTATTAGTCTTATAAATTTAAAATTATGTGTGAAAATCTCAAAATTTTTAGGGATTGTTGAGAATATTTTAAGAGTATTGTCAAAATTGTTTTGACAGCATTCAAGAATAATTGGAAAACAAGCCAAAATGTTTTAAAAAGTTCGAAGCCGATTATGACAATACTCCTAAAACGTTTTCCGAAAACGTAAACTGTTTTCGGAAAATATAGAAAATATTTTTGGAAAGCAGAAACTGTTTTCGGAAAATACACTATTTTTTGGGAAAAAAAGAAGCAATATTATATTTTAATAATAAAAAAAACCTTTTTCTGTACCAACACCCCCAGGTGTTGATATATTATATCATTCCCATTATTGATGATCTTGTTTCCTCTTTAACACCTCCTCCGTCCTGTGGCCGCACATGATTACCACTATTCCCACCACTCCAGCCTTTTATGAACTTAGATGTACTGTATCTTGTTGGTGTTGAAAACTAGAATCGTTACCCATGTCTCGTCTCTTTTGAACAAGAATTTGCTCTGCTGCGATCATTATTGATGCAGCAGATGCCACTGCAGGAGGACTGCCATGAGCATGTTCAAACGCGGAGGCCACAAAATCCAACAGAGTACTTACTGCGTTTGGAATCTTCCCTAAAATAGCTCTTCGTAAACATTATTCTCCCAACCAAAACCCATAAATCAAATCAAAACAAATACGAAGTTCTCATCCACTTCAAGCGTAATATGATAGCGAAACCAAAAGGTCTTCAACAAGGTAAAGTTCGTCCTTGGAAAACGCAAATTTATTCAACTGCCATTCATCATGATGCGTTCTCATAAAGTCTCCAAACAAAGTTCTCACCCCGGTACAAATGGGTGGTGGGTCGTTCATACAATTTCACAACGCTACGAAAACCGCCGGCATCTATTCCGGAACAGAGTATGGACTGCAAGTAACTATGCTTGACAATCCCAGAACTTCCCCATGTCTCTTGACAAGCTTCTCGCCTTCAAGCATAGTCTTTTTCGCCTTGCTCTCGTCATTTTTCCTGTTATTTTGTCTTCTGCTTCCAGACGTCCTCCACCTCGTTTCACGCAGAGCTTTCAAGCATTTTCCCTCAGCTCGTGCACAACTCTGTTCTTTCCGCCGCGGACCATCGTCACAAAATCCGCATCTGCCTACTGACGAACTTTAATTAGTTAATCTCCCAGAAATCCAAACACGAATAAAACCATTCCCTTGTTTCGCTCACGCATCCGGAGTGTCATCAAAGCTGTCATCCGTGCGTGCAAAAACTGTATTTTTTCCGTGCAACTCAAGAATCAGAGATACAGCACGTGAACAGATGTGACGCAAGGAATAAACATCCGGCACAACGCCACACATGAAGAAATCAGCGAATTTGGCTGTTGGCGGCCGGTATTCCAGAATGAGAATCAACAATAACATTGCAACCAATGGTTGCACTCTCCAATGCGCTTCTTCCTATTCTTCCTTCTTTGGGGTGGATAATCCATTGGTTTCCTTTTATTCGCTTCTCGTCACGATTTCAACAACATCTTTCCCTACTTTGACTTCAGTTTCCAACATACTAAGTAAATAGTCGTTCAGTTCATGGTAAGCAACAAAATAGAAGATGACAGCCCTTGTATTCAGCCGTAGACGCTTTCATCGATGGAACAGTTACCAAATATTTTCCACAAGCCTAATAGTATCAATTCACAGTGGTCTCATCAGTGACGACATCTTACCAAACGAATCTACAACGCTACTGACCGCTTCCGGTCGCTCCGCTTTCGGCATTTCATCAAGAGACTCACGAATCAACTCTTCATATATCCTCGTGTCACGCATAATTAGTGGTGCGGCCGCAGAACTCGGCAAAATAGAACAATCTCCAATAATTTTCTCATGCATCACTTCATCATCATCTTTCTTTCTCTTTGCAGCCTCCTTCGCTTCGTCAGTTGCCTCACCCATGACAGTGTCATCTGCTCTGTCCTTTGCTTTCTTGTCTTCATCATTTTTGTGTGACTTCTACACAGAGCTTCTGAGCACGGCAATGATGCGGGAGATTTCTTTTCGTTGAATCTAATGCCTGACGATTCTAAGCACATGCGTGAGTATGTCTCTTTCCTCACCTAGCACGCGAGGAAAGTAATTAAAAGCCAAGTCTGTCAATATTTCCAAAATATTCTCACGATGGTCCATGTTTGTCAGGACACCTCTCCTTACTGCCGTCAGCCGCAGCTCATGATGCCCTTCAACTCGTACCTTTGTTATGAAACTGGGCATTGAGCGTCAAAAACCACCTTCCGATCTAAATGGCGACTTCATCTCAATCACAGTTCTATATGCCGACTTGTAAAACCGTACCGCATCGATAGTATTCCGACTGACATACACACGTCGAAAAGGTTCATGTGCAAGTTCTAATGATTCCAAGCACCGATAAATAAATGCACCATCATTCGGACACTTAAATATCACCACTTTCATGGTCTGGAAGACTAGATAGTAAATCTTTGTCCATAGCTTAGTTGCAGTTTTCGAACCATTTCGATTTTTGGAATTTTCTCCACGGCGCTCGCCACCGAGCCCAGAAGCGACGGGACGTTTCAGAATGAGCTTGGCATCTTTTTTGAGCAGTGATATGCTCTCATCGACATACTTATCCAATACTTGGAGGTGCTTTGGCATCGCTCGAGCCAATAACTACTCACCACCGCGCTGTGCAGCATGTAGCATGTGCAGTACTCTGGAGATGACGTCACACTGGGAAATTACCATATCTGCATCGGATGAATCGGAAATTGGACAAATGGTCCCGGCGCGATCAACAAATTTGAGTAAAACGTCCTTTGTCAGATTCCAGTCGGAATAAGTTGGTACCTTCCACGAAAACCTATACACGTGAACATGGACCGACTCTGAAAGGTCCGAGTCGACACCGTTGCCAGCGTCAAACGTCATCTGTATAGCAGTGAGTCCCTCGAGCAACGCGCGTAAAAATCTACTACCCGACTTGTAAATCGCGTGCTCACCTTGTTCAAAAGCCAGCCCCACAACACGCATGATTTTATCAACATGCACGCCAATGCCTGAACCACAATAGCGACATGACTGACCTAACATATCGATTCTCCATACGATATCATCTTCACCCACTGATACCAGTATCGATTTCTTCTCCTTGAAATTTTCTTCAAACAAATGGTCTACTAGAGGAGGAATGAAGATATTCACAGAAGATTCGTTCATTGCGGTACATGCAATAGCGCAGGATGTTCGAACTAAAGTTCCATAATATTTCATAGCGTTCGAGCTTGCTGCACCAGTCAGATGCTTTGCAACCTTTTCGCAGCGGAAATAGCGACTGAAGGTGGCAATGACACAAACATATTTTCGATTACAACGGCAAAATGATGAACGACGGTGGTTGCACGCCACCGGAGCTACCATTGGGATTCTTCTTTGGTGGCGCCTCTAGCAAATCGAGCTATGAGAAAACGCGCTGTAAAAGCCGTTGCATGTAGCCGTCGAAAAACGACTCAGGAATAGGCATCGTATCCATGTTGAACATACCCTGTATACGTGCTGCAGCATCGCCGATAAAACGCAAAATCGACTCAGTCTTTTCAAGATCATTTGGATCAATACCAGGAAACGTCAATTCTAACGCCTCTGGTAGGCACTGGAAACCTTCAGGAAACAGCTCCGTATCTAAGAAAACACAATTAAATTCTGACAACAACCGAAGCGCTTCTGGGGTAAGATGTGAGCTAGAAATGGACGTCAGCTCTTCTGATGCTTTCTGAACCAGGGGGCGGTAGCGTTTGGTCGAATGATCGAAAAGTCACGTGCAATACAGCCAACTGTGCTGACATGGATTGTTATTTGAAATGGAGTCCGAGATCGGGAGTAAAAATGTGAGGAGGAAACTTCTGATATATGTTACAAGTAGTTGCGCGCCCATTCTGCTTTGAATAATTCGAAGTGGACAAGTCATCATAATTGAAAAGAGTGTCGACCTGTTCTTTGGGAGGGAATCTACTGTACTAGAGCACCAGTGCCAGAATATGGCTCTGTCGAGGACAGTAATAATTAGCGGCTACTTGCGAACTTGTAAGGTTGTCAGTACTTCTCGAAAATTCGATCATCAAAACGCTTGCTCTTTTTCTTTTTTCGTGAGAATCACATACATCTAATCATTTCGCGGGTCTTCCATCTCCTCCCGTATCGCCGCACATTCTACCTCATATTCCAATACACCGTCTTTCATGAACTTTAGTAGTCTCTTACCGCGGCCGAACTTGGTGAGAGCATCAGGTAAGTTGCTTTCCCTTTTTACCCATCCCAACTCTGTAATCTTGTTTCTCCTATACGACTGTCTAGCGGCGCTGATATAAATCATTAGCCGCTTTTCGGTCGTTGTTGAGGACTTGGTGATTAAATTGAAGAGCAAGGCGGTATCGTTGTATATGCATAACGATATCGATTTTCCTATAAGGGCTTGTACATCTTGACGAAGTAGTATTGCAGAGTTGGTAGCATCCCTGAATGCAAATTCCTCACTTCCCAAGACAGATCTCACCACTCGTTTCAACTTTCGGCTTGAGTAGTTAATGAGGTTAGCGTTCCCCGATCCGTCTTCCAAAAAGATTAGATAGCCTACTTGTTATGATAAGTCCTCAGTGTTAGCAAATGATCCGTCAGCGAAAACCGTCATTTTTAATGAATTTTCCATTAGTTGAGGAAACGTTAATCCTATATTTGCGCTGGTTTTGAGATGCTTAAGTATTTTGTTAAACAGGGTAATTTGGGTAGGACAGAACTTTTCTTCAGTGACTTGTGACATTATGTTGACTATGGGTACAACATCTAGTCTACAGTTTAAGAGCCATGCCAGTTGGTGTCGTAATGATCTGAACGGTGTAAAGGTGGCGTCGGATGGTAGAGTGTTCAGTTCGTTAATGTAATTTGTTTGTATCATCTTTGAGACCGTTTCGTCAATCTTTATCTCGACGCCCTCGAATGCAAGAGGTAGCATCTCTCGTGGTTTGGAGTGGAACTTTCTCTCTGTTCTCAGGCTAAGCTGCTCGAAAACTCTTTTACAACATCCGATTCTATCGTCGACGTAGGCTCCTGTCATTCCTTCTAGTTCCCTTGTTTTCCATGTTTCACATATAGTCCGAGGCCGCCTTTTGTGCTTTCCATTTCTAAGTCTTAGTCTCCTTTTCCACTTAGATGCGAGTTAAATGTGTCGCTCCAATAGTCACCTGCATCCGTTAAACAATAAAGTGATTTTTATAGTTTTAAAACTGTAGATAGATGGAGATTAAAAAGTGCATGTGGTTTTACGTATACACTTCTGTTTATCCCTTCAATTTTAATGTATGATTGAGATACTCCTTGTGACCAAACCTTGAACCCTTTCATCCCTGCAATTGATAAAAGGAGGCGTATGGACCGGTGTCTTAGGGTCAGATGATTGTGGATGAGCATCCCTTTTTCCCGGTCCTTATTATCTTTTACCACGTATATTGCCTTGCATTTCTCATCAGCTGTTGCCACGTCCTTAATGGCGAGAACAAATCTTGCTCTCAACACGTTTTCATCTGGTGATAACGAGCTTGTATTCGTAACTTTAAATGCCCCTCTCGTCATCAAACCATCTATTTCTACTCTCATAGCATCGGTGAATGGTTGAGATGTTTCTCTTGGGTCGCCAGGTTTTAATATTTCAGAGAAGAAGTTTGAAACTTGCTCCAAAGTGGCGTGGTTCGAGATGAATCGTTCAAGGACTCTGTCTCTAAATCCGTTCCCGGTCTGGATTACGTCAATTGTGCTGAATGACTTTACGGCCCCTTTGTCATTTACCCATATTATTTTCTTCTCTATTCTTTTTATGGTCAACGGTACTTCCTATCTTCTCGATTTCTCCCTGTAGACTCGAACGGGGTCGCCAATTTCTAGCCTATATTTTTTGCTGGTGGAAACTTGGAAGCTAGTGCACTTCGAATCCTACTTTCCGCATGGATTCTGTTCATATCTGATTGAGCTCTCGCAAGTACGTTCATTCGAGCGCGTTGAGATGGAAGATTTCTACTGGTTACTGGAAAGGCAGGATGGATACAGAATACCAGAAAGGATGGAGACAGACCAGATGCTCGTGCTGTATTGTTAATAGCCTTAACCTCTATACGAAGTCTGAATTCATTCGTTATGTTCGGGTGTTCTCGTTGCAGTTTGTCAAATATGCATCGTAGGGGATGATAAAACGATTCCCCAGCTCCGATCGAGTTGTGACATTCTATCGGACTAAATTGGGGCAGATTTCTGCTAGTTACTAGAAAGGCAGGAGGGATACAGAATACCAGAAGGGATGGAGACAGACCAGATGCTCGTGCTGTATTGTTAATATCCTTAACCTCTATACGAAGTCTGAATTCATTCGTGATGTTCGGGTGTTCTCGTTGCAGTTTTTCAAATATGCATTGTAGAGGACAAAAAAATTATTCTCCAGCTCCGATCGAGTTGTGACATTCTATAGGACTAAATTGGGAATAGACTCCCTGAAAATCTGCGGTTGCTCTAATTTTCTCCGACTTGAACTATGTTTCTTTGTCTAGCCTTATTTTATTTTGGTAACCCGCGTAGAGTGTTGCTCAAGACAGAAGGAAATGATTCCAGAGCCTGTCAGATGTTTTTCATCAATAAATACGGCTTTCTGGTATCTTGTATGTATGTCGACTACATGCAACATCGGTTTTCCATCAAGCCACATCAGATCCATCGCTAGTTCTTGATTTTAAATGACCTTTTCGGGAGATAGAGCAGCTCGAAAGCGAAAAGGGGAACAGGGGAACTCCTGGTACAAGTCGCATGCCAGTATTATTTCACTAAGAATAGACTTAATTGATGCGGAGATTGTTGGCTTGCCTCATCGAAGCATCTGGAAAATTCGCTCAGCTGGTGGATGTGACATCTTAATGTACAATTTCTCGAGTTCTAGTCTTGTATATAAAATTGACTTCGTTGAGGGGACGATGAATTAGTGTTGGTTGATGAAGATGAAGTTGAGGTGCCATGGAGGGCTAATATATTTGATGAGATTTTCATTGTAGTGGAGTATTAGATGGTGCAAGCGTAAAATATCTAGACCGATGAGTACAGGGATGTCGATTTTTACCACAGACAATGGAATTTCTATAAAACAACCATTACTTAGTGGTAGTCTCGAAGTGAATATCCCGCAACTTTAATGAATCGACTCTCCGAAGGAGATTGAGGATGAATCTCGTTTTAGGCTTAGTCGTATGTTGAACATATCACAGTACGCTTTCAGCTGTGGTAGGCCTACCGTAGAGACGGCTGCCCCAGAGTCAATAAAAAAACCCGTGAAATCGGTCACGAGATTTCGAGCTTGCTACCTATTCTACTATGCTAATTGAAGTTAAAGACTTTAGAATTTCCTTCGTGATTTCATCTTCGTTTTACGCACCTCCATATTTAGATGGATTAGTTACTATGCTGCGAATCTCTGATCTCACCGGGTTAGTTATTATTTCAATACACTCTTCCATCGGTGCCTCTCGTTCGTATGTGGTTGCCTTTGCGGTCATATCGATGAGACCTGTTGTATATTTTGGAACAATCGCGTCAGGGTCCGTCAATATGAGTGGCAGGTCGTTATGGATATTCTGTTCAGACGGGTTATAATGTCGGTCCGGTGGTTCTCGCCGTATTCCAAATTCTTCTATGCTGGGCTCATCGTTTTCTTCTTGGAACAGGTCGTGGCATGGGTTTTTTGAGGACTTTATTTCTTCATTTGGTGGCGAGTCTAGCATTTTGTTGAAGTAGAACATTGTATGGGGTGGTTGGTTCTTTGAATTGAAGAAGATGTCATCCTTGGAGTCAAATATTACTTCTTCTTCTTCTGCTTCTTCTTTTTTGATGAATTTCGTGTGAAGTGACACGGTCCGGATGGGATGTGGTTGTTCAGATGATGAAGACGGGATTTGATGTGATTGGGACATATTTACCTCTGATCTTTGATTAGTTTGACCTGTACTAGTGCCCATGTTTTCAGCGAGGTAAATGTTTTGTATTGTGTCAGCAGAGAGTCCTGATTTGAGCAGCGTTTCGTAGTGGATGTGCGCAATGCCGTGGTTGAAGCCATGGGATTTCACTTTGTACTTTGCATTAGTTTTAATCTTTTCTTCATCCCTTGGTTTGCTTCATTCATACTGGAGATGTCCCATTTCATCACAGTTGAAACACCTGATGTACTTTTTTCTAGAATGGTATTTATTGTCTCTGCTGTCTTATCTGTTGTTTGGTCGATGGTAACTATGCGAATTGTTTGATTTGTATCTTGGTTTGTAATATTGTTGTTTTCGTGCGTAGTTGATTTGGTTTCAGTTATGGCCTTGATCTATTTCTCCTTCGCTTGAGTAGTCGGAATAGCCTTGTGAGTCGTATCTCTCCTTTTCGTTTCTGTTACTTTTCCCAACAAGATTGAGGCGCTAGATCTGTGGATCTATGATACTCTTGTCAGGCTTTTTCTGCGTTCTGAAGTCTGATATGGAGGTAAGCATTTCATCATTAAGTGTCATGAAATCATGTGGTGCACGGATTCGTCCCTTTTCCATCTTATACCATTGGAACTTCTCGGTGGCTGTTATCAGGTGACCACATTTTATTGTTA
>JAULBU010055160.1:0-12266 GCA_032358235.1 Odonthalia washingtoniensis | reverse complement strand
CCATGTGCCATTGCGCAGTCGCTATACCAAAGTAAAGCAAATCATTGGTTAAGATGACGCCAACGATGCATAATGCCTCCAGATGGCCGTCTATGCAGCGAACTAGGCTATGGGATCATATGGACCATGCCCCATTTTGCTAGTTTGTGGAGCACTTCCCCGCCAAGATTGTTCTAACCAGTCTCCGAATCAGCTCTCCCACCAAAAAGCTATTGAACAACCAAAGATGACCGTGGAGAAGGAACAAGCCAAAAGACGTGTCAGTTTCGCACTTTGATACCCAGACGGACCAGTCGCAATCTTACAACTACTTCACGACCTGCCATCTGGATTGCCAGTACTAATATACAGCACAATATTGTAAAGATCGGAAGGCACTTTCACTTTTTTATCGGTGGACGGTGAGACGGCAGTGGTGTCACTCCCCGCTAAAGGAAGATATTTTGAATCAGCTGTATCGAGCCATGGATATTGTCGAAGCTAGGCGATGGATCTAGTAGGTGGACAGCCAAGGTTCACAAATCTGCAATGATGACCGACGCGATGATGAAAGTTGAGATGAAGGGCGATAAGGAGGATGAAATCGACTAAGGTGACACGACCGGAAAGGTCCAGATGATGGAAGCGTCGAAGGAGTAGTTTCCATTCGAGGACTCGAAGACGGCGGAGCTCGGGGGTTGATAAATGATGGCACATTTGAGAAGGTACATGAATCGGAGATAAATGGGTCAGTACGTATTTTCGGTTCGAGGTTCGTAGACGAGTTGAAGAGATTTGGAGACGGTCTAGAGAAAAGAGTAGGCTCATAGCGAAAAATTACGCTGATGGCGCAATGCCATGATAGCTACCAAGGCACCCTCGGTGGAACGTTTCTCCCAAATGATGACCCTATCCATTGAATCATCCATGGGTATCTATACACGCAATATTACTCAGGCTTATATACAGTTCGCCACCCAGATCGAGCGGAACTTATACATTAGGGCACCACCAGAACTTGGGCTAAGGGCAACGAATCGGAAGGACTGGTACGGTTGCAGGTAGAAGATTATTTAGGGATGGGTACCAACTCCTTCCTAAATGAAGAAGAATTGGAATAGAGAAGCTTTAGATACAAACCCCGGCCGTTCATAACCAGTAACCCCACTATATTCAATGGTGTAATGGTCCTATCAACGACGAACAAGAAGTTCGAGATCACACAGTCCGAAAATATCGGTCGGCTCCAAATTGCGGAAATCCGCTTACTCTGTCAAAGGGATTTGTCACAGTATGTCGGCGTAAAAGTGCTACTTGAAGTGCGCGTACCCGTCCAATTAATTTCCCCGATAAACCGCCTGACCACCGACGAAGAATACAAGTCACTACTAATGACTTATATTCGAGGAAAATCTTGTACTGCCTTAGTAATAAAGTCCAAGATGTTCCTCAAGGAAACAGAACACAGGAATTTACCTTCGTTCGATTGGTCTTGGAAACGGTGAGGATTGTTTTGTTGACCGATGCATTCTTTGAAAATGAGGAAGGGTTGAAATGTCAGTTGGGGTATGTGATACTGATGGTATATGAAGATAATAACTGCAACATAGTCCATTACGAAAGAAACAAGTGCAAAAGGATGTCCAGTTTGGTCATGTTCTCTGAGATCCAAGCACTTGTCCTCGATTTTGATTACGAATTTGTAGTGAAGGACTTGGTAGAAGAGATACTAGGCCGCAAGATATGCCTCGAAGCCTTCATGGATTGCAAGACAGTTTTCAATGTAATTTTCAAGGATGCACAAACGGCAAAAGACGACTGCAGATAGATGACCTTGCACTTAGGCAGAACTACGACCAAGGAGAGCTCAAAAGGATAGCCTGGATAGGAAAAGGAAATTGGAATAGAAATTTTACAGACATTAACCAGATACCCAACTGTGATAAAAAAGAAACCCACCACTCACATCGAAAGATTGTAAAAAACTCGGCGAGACGGATCGAGCCAAAACCACGCCCTAGGACATCTCAATACATGTTGCAAGGATCTAAGTGATCCCCACGCCGCTACTCGTGCCCAATCACTCGTGCCCAATCACTGTCGATTTCCCACCAAAGTAGACGAGGCCATTACCATGATCTCAACCCAGCATACCCGCTAAACCACGTAACTATAGTAGGGTAACAGGCGGACTCGCTCACCTTCGGACAGCGGCAACCGTACCTGTAGCCTTGAATAAATCCTAACTCGCGCATTCACTTATCGAGTTATTCCCCAGAAGCGATCCCTCACGTAGGGCTCTACGAATTTAGCCTCGACTACGTGGTTTTTTTCGACACTAAGCGGGGTAATAACTTTAACGACACATGTGAACATTTCCCGCAGTTGGGTTGAACCATTTCATAAATTCATGCATTGTTGCCCAAAAAATCATGAATTGATTGATCATGTCCGTACCAAAAAGATTCATCAATTGATTGATTTCTTCATTCAATGTAACGTTGCTAGCAAAAAAAATCATGAATTAATTAATTCAACTTGACTAAAAACAAGAAATGGTGCCAGCATTAAAAGTAGAGTGACTTTAAATATGGAGTGAAGTTCATTACATATTTCATGTCAATAAATTTTATATCACTTCCCCTTTAGGTGATTGAATTCTATCCAAGCGGACGATCGTGACGTCGAAATTCATGTCGAGATAGATCGAGGGGAATATAGACCTGGTGACCAAAATCGCAATAATAATAATCGAAATAATACTGATGGACAAACCAGAAATGGCAGACCACTGATGACTCCCGATAAATTTCTAGCATACAAGTTCAAAGCAATGTGCACTGCCTGTGGCAATCTTGACCACTGGACAATGGATTATGCACCATATGGTTCAATCAAACACAACTTGCCTTCAATTCCATCTACTGATCAAAATCATCAGCAGAATCAGGTTCAACCTCAAAATCAAAATTCAGCTCAACCCACGATCAACCTCCCAACCCATGGCAGAGCAGAAATGGTCGCGTTCGAGCTTTCATGGAAAATTTGTTGGCTAAAACAGCACAAGTTCAAATCAAAAACAATTCTGGTCCGCTAGTTGACGATGGCGCACCGTACAGCTTCATCGGCATGAAATAGCTCCGTCTCTCAAGTCATGTGGATACATCTTCCTCATTTCATTTTGAACCAGAAACCTCAACTTTATCTAATTACACATATTGGCAATTCGTGACTGGTGCACATTCAAGTGCTCGCAGTAAAATTCTTGGTTCTATTAATATATCTTGTGTTTCTAATAATGGCGACACTGTAATCATTCGTCACCTCATCGTCAGTGGCTAATTTCAATGTATCATTGACAGGAACGTCACTCTTGTGAGTTACGTATTGCACTACAGTGGCAGTAAAATTCTGATGACGCCAAATGATGGTATCAGAGAATATATTGTTATGGTAAATGATGGTCTACATTCGTACAATAAATCCCACTTGAAAGATCCAACATGGTTGTCTCAGCATCATCTGTGTTAATTGGACACAATGATTCTATAAATATTAATGAAAATTTTCCGCAATCCTGGTCTCAAACAAAACGAATTATCGAAAGAGTGCACAGATATACTTGTTGTCACTCGATTTATTTCAAACATGAGAACTTTATTCGAAAGAAGTAAAATTTGGAATCGTTCAACAATAGGTTAAATTATTCTAAAATGTACCTCGGTATCGGGTATTCAACAACTCCTCCATCTCTAAAAGTGGATCTTGGTACTCTGAATCGTTCGGTAAATGACGTCGTTAAGAATGACCACTTTTACCTCGATCAGATACGGCTTTTCCACTGTACGCATAGTATTTCCAGATTCAGCTTGGTCTCTCCAGTACCAGATGTAACACTTTTCTCATCTATTGTTGCATTCAAAGCAACCTGGATCACCCAATTATGGACGCCATTGGCAGTTTAAGGTGCTCAGGATTTTGCCAAAGATGAGTCTATCAATTATTTTAAATTAAATGGAATTTATTTCAGACCGGTACCATCGAGACGCCATCATAAAAATACTGTAGAAAGTAATCATGGTACCATTTAGTATACTTTCTTGCAGATGACACATACGTCACCAAATATGAGTAAAAGTTTACTGGCTCTCAGATCGGTCACCAATCTCTAATGACTTAAATGGTTCTGATATATTATCGTCATTTAACATTTCAATGGGTTTTACAAAACACATTGTGGCATATTGAACTCTGATAACAATCTAGATTGATTTGGTGAATGCTCGAGACACGATTCTGGCCAAAAGAGGGGTCAACCTCATTCTACGTACTAAAGAAACTATCGACCCAGTCATCAGTCCTGGTGGTCTTGTTCAGGTTTATGTCAAAAATTGATACGAGAAACGTGAAAATGTTTCTCACCTAGAGTATTTCAGCAAATCGATCGACCAGCTGGTACTTTAACTACACCTAGTTCCAATGGGCAAAAATTATATCTACATTTGAATATACTCAAATCACTATCGTCAATGAAGATTTTTCTACATCAATTTTCGAATCAATCGAAACTCTGGATGAAGAAATTTCTGAATATTTCGACTCTAATATCAATATAATCAATAATGACGATGAAAATGCCGTCCCAGCTGTCAACTTAACTATTGATGCATCATTCGATGGCATCAACACGAGTTTAAATCATGTTGCAACTGACTTTATTACTGAAAATGCAGTAGATAATTCAACTGAGAATGATACTGATCATTACTTCTAAGCTGTAAATCTTATCTCAAATGATGATGTCATCCCAAGTGATGATATCTATAGTAGTGATAATACACAGCAGATGACACTCTCGCTATTAATATTTTATATATTGGTGATCCGATTTAAATATAATGGCCTCTAGAGAATAGTTTCTACACTGGTAAAATAGATGCAACCAATCACGGCCGTCATCGGATTTTGTATGATGACAATGACATCGAATCTGTCAGATTAATAAATGAAAATTGGCGTCTACCCGACGGTTTGAATAGCGCTTCATGTTTTACTGGACCTACTCCTGAATCAAACGAAGAAATGGTACTGAGTGAGATGCTCTCTGCTATTGATAATAAAACTTTTATGCCTCATCACGCACATGAATTTCGACAACCAGTCATTATAAAATCAATCAATGAGGACGAATTGGAGTTTAAAAAACGAGGATTTTTTGTACATATTTCAGCTCTACCACAAAATTAGAATATAATATCCTCACATACTATTTATAAAATTAAATTCATTGATGGCTATACTATGAAATTAAAAGCTACAATAGAACCACATGGTAATGAAGACAGTATCAAATACGAACTCAAATCGGATTGCAGTATGTGCTCTCCTACAGGAGTTCGAGTGGAACTGTTAATAAAATCCCTCACTAAATGGCGGCTAACCAAGGCAGGTGTATAAGCAGCCTTCCTGCAAACAGGTCAAGCTCAGATTGACTATCTATTTTATTCCTCCAAGTGAAAGTATAGATAACTGTCTCTATTGGTTACTGCTTACCGAATTATACGGATTGGTTAAACGCGAATGCCAAATGGCAATCTCAATCTGACCAAATCTTCATCAGTTTAGGGTTAATTCAATGTTCAGTAACCCCTCGACTATTTTATCTATTTGAAAATGGTAATCTTATTTTAGTAGCAGCCAAGATTGTCGATGACATACTGGTCACCGGCGATATTCTTGCTGTCGGTAATTTTAATATGGACTTTGATGCTACATTCAAACTTGGTACTGTCGTCATGGATCAGTAAATATTAGGTTTTATGGTCGTAATATAATTTAGAATGAATATTTTTCATGTTCTACAAATTATTACGACAAATAAATGCGCTTGAATCATACCCCTTTATACGGCTTCAACGCAGAGAAGGTGAAGAAACATACTCAGAAATTGAGAAATCTGATTTTATGTCAATCAAATCTTCTCTTGGTTGGATCTGCATTGCTTCTTTCCCCTTCTGTGAATTTTATTCTAGTCATCTTCTACAATTACTATCCGACGCACTAGTCACAGTTTTAATAACTCATAATAATGCACTAAAATCTGTAAAGAAACTTGGCACAAATACAAGTTTTCTTCAACCGATAATGGGCTTACATTCTTCTACAGTAGCTGTATTTGCCGATGCTGGGCCAACTACCGATTTCGGTCAGATTTTATGCATTACTGGTTTAATAATTGGCCCTCTTTCTATAAATTCGACATTCCACACTCTTTCGTGGATATATGACAAGTCGAAAAGACTATTCAGGTAAATAGTTGCTGCTCAGATACTGGTAGCTTTAGAAGCTATGGATGAAGGGAAAACTCTAAAAGCTGCTCTTTCGATCTTACTCTAAATGACAATTCGTCATATTATTATAGTATACTCAAAGGATCTTTATAATTCCTTGTCTACAAGACACCACTAAATTGGCCGCTTTATTCGTGCTGATGTAAACTGCATTAGGTTCGAATATAAAATTGGCACGTGTACGAGATATGCTGGCTACCAGTATCGATCAATTTAGCCGACCCCAGTACCAAGACGGATAGTCCATTATGCCAGTGGTTACAATTAATGATGCACACTGGCAAAATTCCGATTGGTCTATCTCAACAAGAGTCTCGTCGTAGTGAGCGCTCTCTTGGTTAGATAATTGTAATCCTAAATGGGATTGATATGAAATTTATGTTCAAGTCAAAATATTACATAACATTTTAACATTGCTGTCAAATAAATTTCGAATTAATTATCTTGATTTTTTAACAATCGGAATTATGTTCTATTCTTTTATGTACTTTCTTCTTTCAGATTTTTCTTTACTCTCTCTATGATGTCTAATGCAGTTGCTTCTTTCAGCGTTTCCATTATTCTGTGTATGATATTTCATGCCTTTGCTTCTTTCAGAATTTGTATAATTTTCTTTAATAAGATAATTTAATATAAAAAACAGATTATCGGTGTCTAAACTCTACCCAGCTGTCGGGTATCGAATATTCTAATAAACAAGTTTCCACCTAGTCTACACTACCGCCCTACCGCTGCCTCAACACTTTATTCACTCTTTCTAGTCTATTCTACTGTAATATACTATCATCCCGTTTTAAAACCTCTCACTTAAGCACGGTTGATTTGTTGGTAGCGTCTTGTAGATTTGAAATGTAGTGTAAATATCAACAAAGATCAAAATTGTTGCTTTTGTTCGTGTTTTTACTCCATTTGCTTCTGTCCAGACGTGTTAATAGTTTGTTCAGCTCGAACTGGATTTTATCAAAATACAGAAAACTTTCAGGTGCCAACAGAGTACGAAAGCAGCTCGGCGACAATAACCTTCAAATCTAAAGCTAATTCACTGACAGAGAATAAGCCAAATACGTAGTGACAGTTTGGTAAGCTTAGGAGAGTTACGGCAGAAGCAGAAACACAACGGTAACACAATAAGGAAGTATACAGTAAATATTCACCCATAAATAGAAACACAGCGGTAGCAACATAAGGAAGTATACAGTAAATTCTAACGCCAGAAGTAGAAGCACAACGGTAACAATATATCAAAGTATACAGTAAATACTAACGCAAGAAGAAAAACACAGCGCTAAATATAACTAATACACTAAGAAATACAGTTATAACACGAACATATCTGCAGTCAGATATTAGTGATTTTTCATAACGATATTACTAAGTATTCATACATGACGTGAAATTAGTTCTTTTCACAACTGTGGTTTCTTTTCGTGAAAATGGACAGTATTATCTTTCTATATTTAAAAGTTGCCAGTTAGAATTGTAATGATAATTAACCCACCATTATATCTCCAATCTCATATGGGTACCATCAATGATAATATTTATTCTCGTGGGTGACTTTCCATTCAAATTTTTTCTCATTGAGTCATGAATTCCTAAAACATCTGCTACATGTTTACTAAATCCAAGTTTCGGGCCTCTTCTCTTTGTCTAAATATTGTCGCTCATTTGAGTATAGTTCAGAGAAGTTCTTTCTTATTTACAGTAAATATAATATATAGTATATAGTGTATATATGAAGTTCCTTCTTATTTACAGTAAATATACCATATAGTATATAGTATATTTTCTGTAAATAAGAAGGAACTTCTCTGTTAGTAGTACTACTAGTATCATTATATCCTTATAACATTTTCCTATACTAGGTGTACATATCCGTTCAATGGCGCCATTTATACGGGAAATTCTCCTTCTGTATTACTATGAATAATCTTAAGAATCTTTTTATATAAGTGGGGTTGTGGCTACCATTTATTAATTTCATTTCCGTTCATATAATGTAGCAATATGCTTTCCATAACTGCAAGGTTTTGCAATCATTCTATACGTACAAATTATTGCTACTTGATATTCGATTCATGAGCTTCACAGTTAGTTTTATCTCTTCGTTCAGATTCAACTTATCACATGATGCAAATATTTTGTTGGTGTCCACAATCCAATTTATGGTTGATGATTAAACTTCAGAATAGACAATTGTTTCATATTTTGTCCGTTATGGGATTATTATTTGTAGAGATGTGTGATTTATGTCAAGTTCATTTTGTAGAGCGAGATGTGATGGTGGTGTCTAGACGTGCCACTACTGCTCGCATCTCCATTCCATACTGAAAAATGTTGAACAGTACGTGAGACTGCGAACTGGTTTGGGCAGGACGATGTACAACTATCTCCTGTTGATATCTTCACGTCACTTTTAACTGGTGTATGTCGGAGTAGTCAGGTGTTGAAAGGTGTGAATTGTTCGGTACGTATTGTGTAGATGGAGAGGATGAAAGTAATGTGGGAAGTATATAATTAGTGGTACAGACGGGTACTACCCATCTGTCCCACTCATGAGATACACGCTAGTAGCGTGGAAGTGAGCAAATGATCGAGGCGGACGAGAGCGCCATTCTCACAAATACGGATTGGTTACTTTTGTTACTATAATGACAACACGTGGTCGATAATAAATATAGATTGGAGGTTTCATAATTGCAGGGGAAAACTTGAAGAGATATAAAGGCGGGAGTGAGGCTGTTATAAATAAAACTAACGTGAAAACATGAAAACAGACACTGTCTACCTACTGGCAGTAGGCCGTTCGTGTGAGAAGATGGGAAATTTTAATCTGTAATGGAATGGAATAAGCGATTTAATGATAGACTACTGGCAGTAGGCCGTTCATGTGAGAAGATGGTAAATTTTTAGCTTTAATGGAATGGAATGAGCGATTTAATGATAGACTTCTTGTAATGACCAATTAGTATCAATACAAGTTTTAGTAGAGGAAATTGTGAGACCTTCTCTCATATAATCACCATACGTATCACATACATTCTGATATGGCATGTTACGCTTTTCTGCACTCCTCACTTCAATATTATTAAAGTGTTCTATCAAGGGAACTACTCTACACCTATAGTCTTTCCCATATCGATCTTGTCCCAACGCAGGTTATAGGCTTCCTTTGACGCAATTAATCTCCCATCGAATAATAAAAAACAATCTATAATTAGCACCCTTTTCATTGCACGACTATCAAAATACCGCCTTCTTCTTATTCTCACTTTTTTAATATCATGAACACCATGAATAACACATAAACCCAAATTTCCATACATTATCCAACTATCCGAGAACTCGATCCCGATAATCTGAAACCGTGGCTGCTTGCCATCAAATGTGAGTCCGACAGGCTTCAAATAAAATCAAAAGTCGAAAACTTGCACAATACTTTGGACTGCGAATATAACCGCTCCGTCGCTGCACTCGCCAGCTTCATAATCTCTTCATTGCCCAAAACATTTGCCTCGTCGGTAATCAATCATCCTTGGTACACCAATACACCCCTGCTTAATAATTCGACGCATCTAAAAACAACTGAAGCATCTAATAGTAGAAAATTATGACTCACTCTAAATAAATGCCGGTAATACTTTCATCCAAAACTTTGAAACTACTATCTAATACATAGACACCCACATGATGATCAGAGGCCTCATGTTTGTATCTCTCAATCAGAACATTGAAACCGAACAAACTACCATTAAATTTATCATGAAGGGCATATCCAATGATCCCACATACCACTCCATCATCCCTCTATGGCTAATTTAACGTTAATCTATCCAATCATTAGAAATTATGATTGAATCAATTAGAAACAATTCCATGTTTACCTCTACTTTATCCTCTTTTCATTTCCCACAGACCCCACGTCTCACACATACAACACCCACCATATTATGAAGACGCCATGATAAATTCTACAATGTTCACGCCGCCAAATTTTGTCTCTCCTTCAATTATACCGATACCGAATGGCTTAATCCATCCAATACACTGGGTACCAATTTCCCATTCATCAACGATCATATCCGAGAAAACCATAACGTTCTATTCACCCCAACTTATCCATCCGTCCCACTACCTCTTCTATCAATCATTTCCGTATGATACACCAATCTACATCAAAATCCTCTCCATTATATGTCCCAAATCCCTCCGACGGTACTCATTCCATCAGGTACAGTTCCGATTGTGACGATAATTCCTCAGGTAAGTCACTGTTTGACAGTGGATCCCATCCCACAGACACACTTCACGTCCCGGCCCTTTAATTTACTCACTAACAACTCCCCGTCATTCCATCACTCCTACCAAATCTCATACTCCCATCACTCTCTCCACACATATGAACATACCTACAAAATCGTCACAATTCGTACCCAGGACATTACGACCCCTTATATCGCCGATACTATCCTTTCCGTCCGCGATCTGACTACGATTAATTATTCCAACACCTGTACTCCTTAAAAATCCTATCTAATTCATCATCATCTATTAAACTTTCTTATACACCATCTCCAATTTCCCGCCTGTAATCCACTTCATATACGGTACTACCTGTGACATCAATCGGAAAAAATAAACCCAATTATAGTCACGCTCTCACAATTCCTACCCCGCATACACTTCCTCTACACTCTCCCGTCTCATCCATTTCTCCCCAATCACCACAACCACAAAACTTCATCTTTGCGAAACGCTATATCAATGAAAAATCGATTCTTTCCCCTTTTCCAAACCAAAACAGTACCCCAAAACTAAAATGTCTGTTTTTAAACGGCTCCTTTCTTCACTGCCACCATCTACTCCATCCCCCACTAAACTTGGTTCTCCCATGGAACTACATCATGCCTTCAAGCACGCTCCTATTCCCCTCCGTCGTACTATCCTACAAATCGGACTGTTTCCTGCTCTCATTTCCCTACACATCCCCAAAACGTCATACTCACCTACAGGCGCTGTACCGATAGTAAATACACCAATTTTCCACATCTCCGGACATCATTCATCACTTCTACATCTGTATATTGCATTTCCAGCGATACCAGTGGCCACATCCATCCGCCATCTTCATGAGCCCATCGACACATCGCATCTTTTCTGGACACAGCTTCCCTATTTATCATAGCAAAACCCATTCATTCCCGCTCCGAACTGGCGTTCATCATACCACATACCCAAATTTATACCAACAACCTAAATGACCGCCACTCATCCCGATTTAATTTCGACAATGCACGCGAATATGTGTCTCATATTATATCCCACTTTTTAAACAATAATTTAATCACGCAAACTACCATTACCCCGTCCCAACCTCCAACTATCGTGCAGAGCGTATCAATCGCACATTGATAAACTCTTCACGAGCCCCCTCCAAGGTTACATCTAAACCCCCAAATAATTTTTAGTATTTTTCAAGTTTAGATGCAACTTTTAATTACAATCATAACCCTCACATCAAGCTCAAAATACACCTACTTCCATTTGGCAACGCAACTCACCATTTCTCCCTTCTTTCTGCCATTTGGAGCGTTGAGTACAGATGCCAACTCCAATTTCTCAAAACCAAACTTTTCTCCCTGGTAACTACTGGCTCGCTTTCACCACAACCACAGCACCATCCAATTGACCATCGTCTTACTTGACATATCTCACATCTCCAAGATGTGAGATGTGTCAAGTAGACGGAGTCCGTATTCCGCACCACGTATTTCACGTCATTCCATCCCGACCTATACCCATCTCAAATCGCTGGGTACGCCTTCAAAACCTATCAGATTCACCCTATACCCAAAACTTTACTTTAAGATACGCTTCCCTATCTTCATATCTACCCACTTCTATCATATCCCGACGCCAAACTCTATCATAAGTCTC
>JAULBU010055149.1:0-12267 GCA_032358235.1 Odonthalia washingtoniensis | reverse complement strand
CAATGAAATCATGAAAGTCTGAAGTCCATTCTGTCGGTCGTTTCAGTTGTGGAGGTCCTTCTGTAGCTATAATAAACATTGCTTTCATTTGTGTTTCGTGTAATAATGGTGGTGCACCTTCTGCACATTCAATAGCCAATACTCCAGTTGACCATACATCTACTTTAGCATCATAATTCATCCCACGACAAACTTCAGGAGCCATCCAGAATGGTGTACCGATAACCGTATTTCTCTTATTTTCTTTCGTTGTTAGTTGTGCAGCGAATCCAAAATCAGCAATCTTCACTTGCCCATCTCTTGTAACTAATGTGTTGTCTGATTTAATGTCACGATGAATTCTTTTGATTCCATGTAATGATGCAAGTCCTTGAAGTACCTCACGACACACAAATGCTATTTCAGGTTCATTCAAATGAAGACTCCTGTCATTGAGGAAATATAATACATCAGTGAGTGATCCTGCATCTGCCAATTCCATCACAATGAAAAGAGCATCATCGTGTTTGTAAGCAGCGTGACATTTGATCAAGTTATGATGGAATGCAGATGACATGACGGCAACTTCGAATTTAAACAAAGTTAAATCTTCAGAGCTTTTAGGTACAACACGTTTGATAGCAACTGATGCACCTTTGGAATCAACAGCTTTGTAAACAGATCCAGAAGAACCTTCACCAATTTTAACAACATGTTGAAACGTTTTCAAAGGATCAGCGTCAATGAAATTCGGTTCCCAATTTCTCAAAATTGTCTTATCAACGTGTGTAGCTTCTGATAGTTTGATTTGCTTGAAGTGATAATCAACAAGACGTTGTGGATGATATTTCTTATCATGTGAAACTTGAAGAACATCTAAGAGTTCATCAGGATTTTGAAGTGCCATGTCTCGATCAATTCCAGAATGTTTCAACATAATTTCCCACTCACGAGGAAGTCCTGCAAATCCTGTTGGATTCGATGGGTCGACCTTAACATGTGTCTTGTGAACGAATTGACTAGGCTGTCCAACTTTCACTCCATTGCTAGGCACACCTGCAAGTTGGTTATTGTGATGACCATGAAGAAGACCACCACTGTGTCCATGATTACTATGACCAAATGGTCCACGATACAATCCGTGGGCACCAAGATTAAAACGAGATCGCTTCATCCGAAGAATTGTTGACTTGCTCAGGTCATCTCGGTCGGCAGGTGAAGTAGGAAGTGGATGAAGATGTTGGTGTTGAAGAACATTTTGATGTTGGGGGTTCTGTTGCTGTAGCGGTTGTAAGTGTTGTTGTTGCTGTTGTTGTTGTTGTGCAGCAGAAGAGGCAGGTCGATCAGCAGCAAGGACCGGAGAAAGTTCAGAACCAGTCTTTGACGGCATGCGCCAGTGTCGCCTGGGTCGGTCTGAGTTATCATGAACAGTTAACTGACCAAGAAGTGTTCGATTGTTAGTACTGGGAGGAGGAGGAGATGATTCAATATTTTCATTTTCTTTGTTGCTATCCATGGTGTCGCCATTTTCATCTTCATTTTCAAGTTCATCATCTATTGTGGAGGTTGCCGTCATCGGTTGCTCTTCCGAATCAGTAGGTTCAGGTGATGTTGGTGTCCTGTGAAAAGAAGATCCGAATGAATGATCATACACGTCACGAATGGCATCTTCTAACCCTTTATATGTACCAGTGGCGGGATCAAATTCAACATGTACTTTACGGCGCACCTTTGTTGGATTAGACACGCGTGGGGTGTCAGATAACATTTCGTACTTGCTATGGTTGTTAGCGAACGGAAGATGACTATATAATCGTTGTGTTGTTGATATTGGATTTTGAATGTTGTTGATATTGGTACTAACGTGCTGACTGTGATGAGAATGACTGGTGTTGAGATTACTTTGATACCGTGTGTCGTAATGATGTTGATGATGATTGTGTTTCTGTTGATCACGATGGATATTATTAGGATGTTCAGAGTTTTCTTTTTCAACCGTCATGCGATGCGCAGGTGTGTTCAGAAGTAAGAATTTGTTGTCATTATCTGTAGTGGTTGCCAACATAGCGGAAGCGGAAGTAGGAGTGGGAGCACGCGGTGCTGGGGAGTCTGCACGATGATGATGAGGATTTGGCTGTTGATTATGTTTTTGTGGATTGTTATTGCGATTTTGATTATTGTATGATACAACTGAATTTGTGGCGGACGCGGAGACTTCACGAAGTGGGCGGCGGCTGGTTTGATGATGATGAGGATTGGATGTGATTTGAACAGATGCAGTGTTGTTAGGAGCTGAATCAGTGAAATTAGATGAATCGTCGAAGGTGTCGTCCGTAGATACGGTGGATGTGGCAAGTGGTTGAGAAACCGGCATGTGTGGCGGTTGGTGAAGTGGGATTGCTTGTTGAATTGGCAATGACGCAGTGTTACCCATTGCTAATAGATAGATCTTCTCTAATTTGAAAAGAAAAAATCAACTCAGAGAAATTGTTTACGATGGTGCAGTTGTGTGCGAAACCGTTAGTTGAGCTAGATAGATATGAGATGGCTGGCGACAATTGACAAGGAAGGATGTCGATAGCAGATCGTATGGGTATTGTGAAGAGAAGAAGTGAGAGCGAGCGAGATGAGAACTGGATTTTCAGACAGTAGAACTGTGAGTGCGTATGTGACAAGTAAATGAGAGTGCGGAAGAAGAGAAAAGGTACACGGTGTACTTAGAGACAAGGCCGTGATGTTTAGAAGAGTGGTGAGAGCGGGAAACCTGAGATGAGGGTTTGGGCTGGGAAGGGAAACAAAGGGAAAAGAATAAGCGACAAACGCTCGCTGAGAAAAAGAGGAAGAAAATTGGGACGAGGAGAAGATACCGGAGAGGATAGAAACGGATGGATGACGGAATGGAAAGTGTACGAATGAAAGAAATCCGAACGTTGAGACATGGATTTTGATTGTGTGTTGTGTTTAGGATGCTTGTTCATGGAACGGAATCCGGGATTTCAAACGTTCGGTTGGTATTGTTAATAAAAAAAAAAGCAACGTAAGAGAAGCAAAGTGAGAGATTAGAGGGGAGCAGGCAAGAGGAAGGGGCCAGCGGAGTAAGAATTACTGAGTTTGTAACGCCATTTTTTTTAAAAAAGGATAGAATGGAGATAGACGTTTGGTCGTACGCGCAACTGACGGTGAAACGGATAGATTTTTACTTTGATGTCGGACTGATCGTTAGCGGAATTGAGCAGGGGTTTGGTGGGTAAATCTGAAAAAGAAAGAAACGACGAAGTGAGGAGTATTACCGTTTAAAAAAGGGGAAGATTGAAATTTTTATTAAAATATTGAGAATACTTGAAAGAATGACAATTTGTTTGAAAATCGGAGGGGGCCGTCTCAGGACGAGAAAACTTTTAAAATAACTTTATGTGATTATGCGTTTATGTGAAGCACCGCCTCGTACTCGACATTCATTCGACATGACATTTGATCCGACATTATTATTTCATTTAACGTTCATTTTTTTGGATTGTATTGTTATAAGGTTGGGGGTTTCAAATTTGAATTTTCAAATATTTATATATATATATATATATATATATAATATATATATATAAATAATTTATAAATAAAATAATAATTTATATAAAAGCTCGAGCGTACCCCCATCAATTGTCATCAACGTACCGTGCAGTTAGTTCTGTCGAGTCCGACAGCAACTTCTGACAGCAAATTCTGTACTGCTTTTAAAATTGCTGATTAAACTTCCGATACAGCAGTTTCCCTCGATTTCTTACCCATTTCAAATTTAAATTTAAATTAACAATTCCGGTAAACGCGCCATTTTTCTTCTTTTTTTGACTGACCGTACAGTAGCCTGTACATTTGCATTCGCCCCAAAATCTACTGTATGTACACCCTTTACTCTCATTTTAGTAGCCGTTCAAACAATACATCCTGGAATAATATTCCATAACGTATTATGTTGGCATGTTCTCCGACTAGGAGCATCAAATGAATTTCGAGAAAGGGGAGGAATAGAGGGGAGGCCTACAACCCCCCTCCCCCTTTCATCCGGACTGACCCCTGCCCACGCCAATTTCAATCTACCATCCAATACCACCAGTTCTGCGCGCGCAACCCGACGCCCACATACACCATTATGAAACATTACATGTAAAGTCTGAACTTCATCTTCTTTCATTGTAACAGCACCTCATATTGCGAATATCATACACACACCATCGTCGCCATAATATTACATATGGAAGCGCCCTATTAACATATACAATCTATTTTTTTTTAGCTTAAAACTTAAAAACTGGGAATCGCGCGAGTCTCAGTTACCGATTTTCCGCTCTCATGACCTCTTCAGTCAACTTTCGTCTCCTCCATTGCCGATACAGTATGGATGCGAGTTGTTGTTGGTGAAAATAGGAAATTGGTTCCTTCATACACCGCACCCTCCTCATTGGCTAACAAAGTGGCAGCCATACTCATCATCAAGCAAACGACTTTACGAAATCGCTTCTTTGTTTACAATATTTTATCCACTTTTTCCATTTTTACCTACTCATCATCATCCTCCATGGCGTAGACAAAGGGCATCATCAGAACTCTCGGTCCCATGTGCTCAATCCTTCCACCCTCCATACTACAATAAGAGAATAAGAAAATAAAATAAAATTGGCATAAAAACATGACAGTGAAACGAGGGAAGAATTTAAAGAGTCAGAGATTGCCATGTTAATATCCACGCGCCAACTTTTGGATCCATCTTGATTATGTCCATATGAATGAACACTTCACTTACATAATAATAGTATCAGCAACCTCAAGTTCATCAAACACATGAGTTACCCTAGTATGAAACAATATGGAATGTTAGTCAAAGCTCTCATAGATGTATGAAGAATCCAATCAAGTGTATATACGACAGGAAAAGACTCCAAAATTACATGGATCTGAAATGGAAGCAACTTCTGCAACAGGACAACCGAAAGGTAATGTACTATCAATAAGTACGAAGCACAACTTCAGACTACCTTACAAAGAATCCTTGTTTTAACAAGTAATGGTCTAATCGCTTCCGGTAAAAATATATATATATTGTGGACGACGACTTACCAAATGGTTGCAACATTCAAATCCGTGACTAGTTTTCTAACCCTGTCCAATAAATCAGCTCTACTGATGGGATCGATAGATGCTGTAACTTCATCAAAAAGGAAGGTTCTAGGCTTTCTAACTAGAGCAGCCGCAAGTACAGCACGTTGTCGCTGACCACCGCTGAGACGGTAAGAAGACCTAAAATAAAATTCCTGTGTAGGGACGAGTCCAACGTACTCTAATGCATCATGTACCTCTTTGTTAGTTTGTTCTTTTGTCTTATTTTTTGAATCAGAAACAGACGTTAAGATGTCACGTCCTAGGGTAGGGAAGAGGATTTGCAAATCGGGATCTTGTTGGATGTAAGCGCACGGTGATTCCACGTGCACTGTCCCGCGATCTGGAAAAATCAGTGAGCGAAGAACACTAAGAAGAGTGCTTTTACCACATCCGTTACGCCCGACGATCATAACTAACTCGCCTGGGAAAACATCAAGATTAATATCGACCAAAGCATGACGTCCATTAGGCCAGGTAAAATTCACATTTCTCGCTCTGATTGTGGCAGGTGCCTTCCTCGAGCTTGATAAGTCACAAGCATTCGGCTGGCGCCGACTGCATTTCGGACGGCGGTGTGGTCGATGGCCAGTGAGCTTCGGAAATGCATGAGAGGAGAGAAACGTTGTGGAGTTCTTCATGACTAAGCCCGATTGTTGATCGTGGTCAAAGGTGCAAAAAATATAAAAAAATATAAAACAATTTAGTTAACCTTTTAACACAAAAAAGCGTTTTTTTGAAAAAGAACCCCCCCCCCCCCATTTTAACACAAAAATAAAAATGCATCAAGTTTTGATGCTCATCAGTTATCAGCCCACAAGAGTAAATCTTCAAATCTTCTTCCATATTTCCATACTCATGTGCCATAACATTTTGAAATTCCTGAGGTGTTTACTAAGACTCATGTAACCAAGCAGATGTTCCACACATCTATCATCTATCAGCCTGATACTATCACAGTATCAGGCGACCAGACGGACGTTCAGAGGATTTCTCTGGTTAAAAGGGTGTACAGCAGTGCATTATCATTTATCGATACGAAGGAGAAAAGTTGAGCAGCTGAATTATCAAGAACACTAGATCATATGGCCAATCTCCCAATGTTTGGTGGATTTCTTTTTACTGATACCTAAACCTTCATAATGAAGACGCATCACCACCGTAAGGAGACCCTACGGTCTATTGTGGATAATTATAATGGATATATTATTTACAGGTAATGACTGTTGATAGGAGGAGTGGGTAAAATATTTAGAAAATAACAAAACAATATGCACGACATGAATACGAGTACATTTACATTTTATACAATCGGAAGACAAGAATTTTCACAATTTTCAATGCGAAACAGCAGATCAGTAGGGAGAGAAACAAAATTAGAGAAAGTAGAGACTATACCACAACTGCGGCAACCGCGGTATAACAGAGGCAACTAACTGATTGATTCATATTAAAAACAACATAAAATTCCAAATTAAAAAATATATAAAGTTAGCAATCAAGACTAGACCTATTTTCTGAAACCTGGGCTTTTTGGGACTTCTGTTGAGGGAGTTAGTGGAGACATTCGATTCCTCAAAGCTTCTTCATTACCTAATGATGAGCCACCATCCATTACACCTTCCCTTCGGTTTCCAACCACTCCCTTCTTCTTGCCGATGATACTCAGCGCAAAACTCCCATTTATACCTCTTGCGGTGCTAGCGTTCTTTCTAGTACTCACTCCTGACTGCGTACGACTAATCGCGTATTCGTTTGCCCCACACGTATTCTCTCTCCTCAAAAACATGGGTAATAAAGCACCACCTCTATTCGTATTATCGTGATAATGATTTTGATGTACACTTTCCATGTTGCTGTACATGTGTTGCAGGTGTGCCGCGTCAAACGTTCGCACTCCATCATCAACCAAGAAGTTATCTTCCTTTTCACCATATGTCCTACTTTCATTGTCTTGATTGAAATCGTTCGGAAAATTCGTTCCCGTCAAGCTACGTGAGTCCGTTAGTCCCTGCTTCATGTTATTCCGATTGTTTATGTCTCGATATGGCTTCCAAGTTGTTGATGGCACATTTCTATTTGAACGTGCGCTTTGATCCCCATGATTTAGACCACCTCCTTTTCCTCTTAACATTCGCGATAATTTACTCATGGCAATTTGTCCGGTCTTTTGTTTACGGGATAGAGCAACCCCAGCTTCAGTTCCATATCCATCCCGGGTGGCTTCAGAACTTCTTTTTGATAGAGTTTGTAAAATCCGTTTCCGTAGAGATGGTTTTGATGAGGCTCCTCCCGATTTTGAGGACGATCTGGACAGTTTGTTCACCAGCCCACCCGCACTATGACTCACATGATCACTCACACCATTAGTACTATCTGCTTTTGAACCAGCGCCACCGTTATTAGAGACATCACCATCGCCTATCATTTGTCCAGATGGATGACATGGTGTTGAAAATACTGCCGAAGAAGTTGCAAAAGACGATTCTCCTTGTTCATCCAACTTTAGATCCAACGCGTCTGCACCGTGATTTACCATCTGACTATTCTTATTTTGATCACAATTGCCGTTTCCCACAACACTATCACATACATCTCGTACAGTGCCCTTTGTCTTACTGATACTGATCAATTTCCGTACCGTCCTCATTTCAGTCGCGTCTGTCCTTGGTCCATCATTTCCTCCTTCTGCATTCTCACCCACACTGCCGCCGGCTTCTATTGCATGTACCATACTCCCCCTTGTTCCTTTCTGTCCTTGTTTACCAAAAGCCGGAAATCTCAACATACTTCGAGAAGAAGACTCCATCCCAGCAGTGGGAACACCATCATTAGTGTTCAAAGACTTCGGGATGTCGATGTTGTCATCTGCAATGTCCATGTCGTCGAATGCTAGATCCATATCACCACTTTCTGGGACGATATTTCTCAGATTGTACTGGCTATTTGAACGTTCACCTACACCACTAGGTTTTCCTTGAAGTGTACAGAATTTAGATATCTCCCTGGCCATTTGTGCCGCCGACGCTCCACGGTGCGATTCACTTCCATTGCCTCCGATTTGATGATGATGACGATCATCAGAGTCATACTTTTTCCCTTCATCATCACCAATCGTCGTCGAGTTCGACGTTGCCGTTGATACAAGACGCAACTGCATGGATAAATCAGAGCATGACATATCATTAGAATCTGCATATTCAATACCGTTGCCTCTGGTTACCATCATAGTAAGAGCTCTCAATTTGGCAGTCCCAAACATCTTCAGTGTCCCGCAACAATTCGTCAACTTACACATAGCATTTACTGCGAGGAACAACTTTTTCCATTGCTTTTTCTCATTCAAATCACGATGCTTTTGCATAACCATACGTGTTTTTGCATTCGGTGCGAACAGAATATTCGACATACGTCCATGTGCAGCGAATTTGGTCGACTGTTCGGGAGCAATCGTTTCGACCCATCGATGTACCAGACATCCCAATGGTGATAAACGTTTATCATACTCTGGACATAATAATGATCGAACAAATGATCGTGCATGGTCACTATATTGTTTCCACTCCGGTTCAGGAAATGTTAAGGTAATTCCCTCTTGAATTTGAGTAATCATGTCACGGTTTTCGTCCAATGGTAAACGTCTGGCAATGACATTGTAGCATAACATACCCAAGGCCCACATGTCGACCTTTTCTGTATATGTTTCTTGTCTCGCAATTTCTGGAGCTACGAATTCCGGAGTTCCAATCATTGTTGACATAAGCATTCGATTCTCCTTCATGTCTGCAACGGTGGAAATACTAGACAAACCGAAGTCTGCGATTTTCACATGTAATGGAGTTTGTTTACTTGTACATAACACATTTTCAGGTTTGATATCACGATGAACGATTCCCATTTCATGTAAATATAACACTCCATCAAGTAATTCACGCATGAATTGAACGACATCAGCTTCATCAAATTGCACACCATCCTCGATTGAATCATACAGCATACCACCCTCCATGTATTCCATGACAATATGAATTTGTTCTGAAGTTTCAAATACATCAAACGTTTTCACAATATTTGGATGATCCACTCGTTTAATTATAGCTACCTCAGTACCAAGTACCTTTGCATGAGCTTCTGCTTTGTCCATAGTTTTAATAGCCCGTTTCTTGTTTGTTGTTAGACAACGTCCGAGACGCACCTTGGCAAATCCTCCTTCCCCGATTATTTCCATCACTTCATAGTAATCTTCTAATTTGCGTCGAGATGCACTTCGTAACGCAGATACCCACACATTACATTCTTCTTCGCTGCGAGCGTATAATACGATAAGATTATTGTTGAAGTCCTTGGCAGCGCGTTTCTCAGGTGTGTTAAGTCGGATGCCAAAGTTCGTACGTCCTAAGCGACCGATTTGAGCACCTTGTACATTTATATACCAAATGGCATTCGAGTTCTTTTTTTTTTAAATGAAAAAAAAAAAAAAATGAAGCTATGAAGTCAGTATTACTTTTAATGTTCTTTCCCAAGAAAAGAATTTTTTTTTGCAAGTTGATTAATGTAAAGATGAGTGACGAGAAAACTTACTTCTGTGAGATGTTTTGAGAAGATGGCGCCATCAAGTTTGTAAAACCGTTTCTGACGAAGACCCAATGTCTTACCTGACCTTCCGGAACGCCGAAGAAAGCCAGACAAGGTATTGTTTGACCTCGTGCTGATAGGGGGCGAATATTCAGTCCAATCTCCCATGGTAGGTCAAGAGCGTGAAAATAAATACGAACAGAAACTGACAAGTAGGTAGATGACGGAGAGGATGAGCCAAACGGAAGAAGAAACAAAAATAATAGTATCAAAGAAAGTTGAAGGATTGCTTGATGAACTAAAACTTGATGAAGGAATGCTTGAACTAAAAATGGAATAAGGCAAATACGAATGAATGTGCGCGCACATGATTGGAGGGGTACAAGAGACGGACAACCGATTGGGAAAGGTTTTATTACTAAGGTTAGCGATTCATTCCGGAAAAAGATAGGTTAAGATGGACCCAGAAGGGTGTAGGTGACTGCCCAGTTGTCGGCTTCTCGATATCGCGTAAAAATTTCCAAAAACGGAACAACAGACTAGAGACACTAAGAAGGAGAAGATTGAAAACGGCCGCCCATGATACGGCGACAAAGGAAGCAACACAACAACGCCAAAAATTAAAATCAAAATCAGGAAAGACAAACAGTAAAATCTAATCGTACGTTAAGAAAAGCTGTTTCGGGAAACATTCAGATTTTTATTTCATTCTTTCATTAGTATTCATTACTCATCAGTCGACTCTTTCTTCTTCTTCTTCTTTTTCTTCTTCTTTTCTGAACCCATGTCAACATCGCCGTCAACATCATCTTCTCCGACTTCGCTATCGTTCTTCTTCTTCTTCTTCTTCTTCTTCTTCTTCTCGGATCCCTCAACATCGTTGTCTTCTTCAATGCCATCTTCTTCCACACTCTTTTTCTTTTTGTCCTTCTTCTTTTTCTTCTTTTTCGCGCTTCCCTCTTCATCTACGTCCATCTCCACTTTATCTCCCGGTCGCTCTTCCAGGACACCAGCAGCCCCGTTCGCAACATCAACGTCCGTCAATTTAGCGTCGCCTCCGGTTACGGCCAATTCAGGATGGATCTGCCCCCACTCCTTGGGAGTATTTTCATTAGGCTTCCCGTGTTTATCCAATTTATTATCCCTGATAAGTCCCTTTTTCTTCGATGCAACAGGTCCCAATCCCCATTTCCTCGGGTAAGTATCGCGTTCCATGACCACTCTCTTAATCCTAGCCACTCGCCCATGATCGCAAGTAGCCATCACAGCCGTATTCATTTCAGCGATTCCCAGCGCAACCGCCTCCCCTTTAGTTGTCATGATAACCACTTCCTCTCCAACCTCTATCCCATCTTCGAATCGTAACAGCCCGGGAATCATTATAACAGCACCATAACACACTGAATTAATCGCTGTATCTTTAATGACTACTCGCTTATGCCCAACTAGTAATGCCTCCAATGGTTTGATGACTGTTCTGAGATATGATTCATCCCGACCATTATCATATACCCATTGCGCGTCGAGAACATCATGCATTGTTACCATTCCATCACTTTCTCCCATAGCACCAGATTTTACCCGTCTTAATTCCTGCATGTTTCCTCCAACACCCAAAATGTATCCTAAATGTTCACACAACGTTCGAATGTACGTTCCAGCTTCACATCGCACCCACATCACTCCCAATCGTCTCTTCTCATCGTATTCCAACAATTTACTTTCATACACGGTACGGATTCGCAACTGCCTCTTCACTGCTGAGATTAACGGTGGTCTTTGGAATAATGCACCAGTTAACAATTCTACCGCACGTCGTACTTTCGCCGTGCCATTTTCTCCAATATCTCCATGAAGTTTCACAACTGCCATATACTCTTTTCCGGCACCTTGTTGAGACTTGACAAGTCGTGTTGCTCGGTCAATGCATACGAGAAGACAGCCAGTGACTTTCGGGTCCAATGTACCAGAATGGCCTGTTTTTTCGACTCGAAGAATGCGCTTGATCCATGCGACGACTTCATGTGATGATGGGTTGGATGGCTTGTCTAGGTTAATGACACCATATCGGATGTACTCTTTCAATGTACGTTTCAGAGGGGTACAACCCATCGGTAACGGGGTGAAGTGAGATGTTCTGATATTGAGCTTGTCATAATTTTTCAACAATAAAGGCCATTTTGACGTGTCTATTGCAGGAGTCTTTGAGAGTTTAGTTTGTGAAATAAGAAAAGGGAAAAGTGTTAGTTCTCATGTATGTATGTGATGTCTCAACGGTCAAAAAGTACTAGTTATCTGCAGCGTGAATGGACACCGGCGACAGTGATTCGAATGTATGTACGCCCGTGGCCATTCTGTTCTGCATACTAGTCTAAAAGTATCTTTCCGTATCTGTTTCTGATAGTGAGTTAACGTTACCTTTTTGGCAGGTTTGATAGTAAACTCATTATCCTGTTCGCCGTCCATGGCACTCATTTTTTTTTTTTTGGATACTTTCGGAAGTAAATGTGTGGCACAAACAATATGTGTCGCTCTGTCCTTTTTTGATATCGTCTTCAGCTT
>JAULBU010055138.1:0-12267 GCA_032358235.1 Odonthalia washingtoniensis | reverse complement strand
CGCCCTGTGTGGCGATACCGCCTTTTTCGTCCTGACATATGGCACGGTTTGATTGGCTCACCGATCGCCTTGTGTCTTCCCGCCTGCGGTCCACAGTAAACTGATCGTTAACATGGATGAATCACACAACTACCGCTGCATTACATGTCAGGTTCTCGATAGTGATAAAGCGACAGTTTCGACATGCTCCGGGGTTCTCCAAGCCTTTATTTTGTTAAATTTACTAAATTATTTTATATATATATTTTTTATTTAAAAAAAAACATTTTTACGATTCATGATATAATATCTGACCCAATGTTATGGCGTCAACGGGGAAGGACGTTGTTCGAATTACATCGAATATTTTACACTGATTCCAATTCTTACTCGCCCTCCTGTTAAAAAGTTTTCAAAAAAGTTATGAAGTATGAAGTATAATTGAAATTGGACTTCATACTTGAGATCCAGCATCATCTGTTGATGTTCCCAAATCATCTTCATTGAGCGACCTTACTGTGCAACACTACGCCTTGTATAGTGGATGAAACATTGTCGAGGACGATGGAACGTGAGATGAGCAAGCGGTGCTGAAAACCCCAGATGAGCTTCAATTTTGTCTACAGTGGTAAAATTTGTATGAAAAATTAATGTACAAGTATAAACTATCAGTTTACAGTGCAAGCATCATAGAGGTCATGAATTCTTCCAGCCCCAATCCAACCCGTGGTGGATGGAAACATGTAGTTATGGCAATGTTAAGGCCGTCATCATTGAAAGTTGAAAGTTGAAAGTTGAACGTTGAAAGTTGAAAGTTGAAAGTTGTCATAATTGTTTAGTAAATTATATTTTAAAATTGGCTGAATTTAAAATCATAATTTCAATGCCTTTAAAAGGGAAAAAGCCAAGTTTGTTTGGGTTGTGTGATACAGCTGTACTTCTTTTAAAAGGTTTTAATTGTTTTTTAAACTTTTTTATTTGTTAAAACAAAGGGAGGATTCGTACATCGTATGGTGAGAGGTTTGTAAAGTGAAAGACCGGTACGGTGACGTTAAAAATAATTAAAAATTTTAATATTAAAAATCCATTAAACACCCCTAAAATGATTTTCACCCCCCCTAAACATTAACAAAACACACCTTTCACCATACGATGTCCGTATTTACCGTAAAACAAATTGTAGGAGCAAGGCCCGAGCATAAATTGAGAAAATTCACTGTTGATTTACTAATGGATTCTTGAAATAGGAGCTTGTTTCATGAGATTTTCAAATTATCGTCGCTTGAATGGAACATTTTACTACTGTTGAATGAAAAGTCCATTCGTACTGTCTGTCATAAAATTATAGTAGGAATGAACCTCAATTTCTTTCAAGTCTCGGGTTTTAAACTTTAAAACGTCTGATGCGTGTATTTCAAACCTTGCTGTACACACCGATGGCTTTTCCAACCTCGGAGACACGTTTTTTTCAACGGATGCTGACGGATTATAGTGTACGGAAATATAATGCGTTGCTGTGGCAAACGGGACAACAAGAATTAGTTTCGTTTTTTACTCAAGATGTTATATAACTGAAGTATGTTTGTCATGAAGCCGGGCTGTGACAGCCTGTTTTTTGAACAGGTTTTTCTAAGTTGGAATAGTCTGCAATGAAAATTTTAAATGCAAATATTGCTTGCAATTATGTCATCAGGCACAGGAGAATAAATTTCAAAAAAAATTGAATAAACGAATAAGAATACTTACAAGTTTCGGAAGTGATTTCTATTGGGTTTACGAAACCCTCATATGAAGTAGTTTCAATCCTCTTAATAGTGAGTCCAAGTTCAATACAGCTGTACATGATTCTATTTTAACGACACGCTGTATTACACAAAGTAGAATACTATTTGACAAAACGATGAAAACGACTTTGCTAATTATGACTGGTTTCCTTTGACGTCAGCATAAACAATTCCAATCAAAATGACCAGTCTTAGGATTAAATATGTATATAACATGTTCATGTATAACATTTGTTGTGACTTCAAGGTATATATACAAATTTTAAAACTATAAATCCTAACAATTGAGTTGCATGTGAGAAAAGTCAAGATGTTACAGCGGGAATATCCAGCAGAGCGATACGGATTTTTCTTTCCACGCAATGTTTTAATTAAAATAGGTAAGAAATTAATGAGAAGCTGAGACCACGATTATCCTTTAATCTTGCTAATGAAAATGTAGACATAACATTTATCAAATGCAACGTATTTTCTCAACTTCGATTGATAACATGTTGTATTGATTGACACCGTGTACAAAACTCGCTCTCAACTACATGGCAAAGTACCTAAAGATATAACGTCAACAGGAAGCTTTGGCTAAAATCCACATTTCATTGCAGTTTATACCACAATTTACAAATTTTTCTCTATGATACCTGCGCTGGCACAATTTTATCTTTTTCGAAAACACCGCTTTGGCTACATATTTTCATAATGAACACCAATGCTGCGAAAAAACAGTATGAAGCATCGGTATATTTCATATTTCACTAGATCAGTGAAACAACACAGGCTATTTAAACTGATCTCATCGCAATAAATGCGATACTATTTTACCAACATTTTCCAGTCCGAAATCAACAACCAAAATCATTTGTCAAGAATTTTAAAACGTTTCAATCGAAATTTTTTCACCAAATAATAATAGAGCACAGGAAAGAAAAAGAAATAGAACTCTTGAAAACAACTGATTCCAATTAGCAAGAAGCCCTCACCAATACTTTTCAAACAATGGGTGTGATCAGTCGCACATCATTTGTGAATGCTACAAAAGGGAAGTCATCAGATAATAGTAAAAAAGGATCTTCTGGATCTTCTGAAACATCGAAAGGAAAGCAGTACACTGTTGCCGCATAAGAGAGTATCCAACCAGCTTAGTGGAGAAGGAATTGATCTTGGTTCTAAGGAAAAATTTATTTGCAGAACACGGTGATTCTTTTCAATGCTGAATAACTGTAATGTAGTGTTTTTTCAAGGACGGTTGTAATTTGAAAAAGTCTGGTTTTGTGCTCTCGCTAGTACCTTGGGCGTTTTTCATAGTTACTAATTTAACATTGTAATTTTATTAACCTGATTAAATTTGATTGTGAAAATAATTCTAATTTTCTGATGCCACGTAAAAGTCCCATAAATGTTTCATCATAAGAATCGAGTTTTGTTCTTGAAATTGTTTCCGTTCTCCACATTTTCCGGGATGACTGCAAATATATTTACCTGATCGATTCTTTCACGAGACTTTCACCTTCAGGGAAGTGAAAGTTTACCAATATACTACCATGATACCATGTCGGTATGTACTACATAGGAACTACATAGTATGTAGGTAAACCTTCAAGGTTCCTTAAATCAATTTATATCAATTTAGTAAGTTTTGTCCAAAATGAGTGAATACTTGTACAAAGTAGCTAGTATCGGTTGGTCTAATTTGTTATTATAATTCGCTGCAATGTACAGGAATGTATTTCCCGACATAATTTTCAGATATTAGACATAATAGGCCTTTTTAATTAAGGGGTTAGGCTGTCAGACAGCAGTAATTATTTATTCTCCATTTTTAATACTTTCCACCTGACCGGTGGAGACAGCCACTTTCTCCATCCGCTGTCTCCATCCGCTGTGTCCACCGGTCAGGTGGAAGCTATTAAAAATGGAGAATAAATAATTACATACCGAAAATAATTCTGCACCAAGAATGGTGGGTTTAAATAGTGTGACCAACAGGCACAATTATGTATTATGAATTGAAAAAGCACAAAAGATTGATTAGCATCTATTTAATACTCTCCTGAGATTGTAAATGCAAATTATGTTGAAATGCTCTCTCAAACTTTTGTCAGTTTTGCCTATTTAAATGGTCATAACAAAAACTTAGAAAGCAAAAATGCCCTCCAACAAAACATAACAAGTATCCCCTTTTTGTTTCAACATCCATCCAACAAGAAATAAACTAAGTCTATTCCTTTATTTCTTTTCTTGTTTTTCGCCCCTGAACCAGATTTATAAACAGTGGGTGCTATATCCGAAGCATCGAACGAGAATCTGGGGAAAAATCATGATTATGCACTAGAATATAAACCGATGCATTCGAAAATTCAACCATATGGATGATTTTTGCTGGAGATTATGGCACACTGTGTTGGGGTCTGCAATTTTTTTATCTTCCGTTCCTCACATTTTTATCTTCTCTCTATTCCTTTATTTCCTTCCCTTTCTTACAAAAACAGAACACGATTTAGTAGGAGGGAATGACAAGACGTACGCTGAAAAACGGGCAACATATATGAACAACATCATATTCATAACAATGGGATCTGAAGCATGTCTACGAAAACATGCACGTGGAGCAAGTTATATCGAAAAGAAAGATGAAGGCCTTGCTCATGCATGGGTGAAAATTTCAAAAGATACGGTGGTGGTAACTGATCGAAAGGCTGATGAGTTCTTCTCCGCAATTGCGGAGGTTTACAATACTATATTTAGTCGAGAACAGAAAGAGACTCGAAGTGTGGAGTCTGTTAAAGATCGATGTAAATGTATCACTAAAGAAATAACGATGTTTTCTGCATGTTATTCGAAGGTGTTGTGTACGAAACCCACCGATACTGCTCCTGATGACTTGATAAAACTTGCTACTGGTTTTTATAATGAAAAAGGTATGGAATGTACTTTAGATGATTACGGAAATCAGTTTAAATTTTTAAGTGCTTGGTACGGGTTACGAAAAAATCCAAGACTTTCAGGATTTGAGGATAAACCAAGATCTGAAATCGCTAAAAGTCATGTTGACAATGGATCGGTCACAACGGAGGACGTTTCACACGAACGTATTATGTCAGAAGAGAATGAAACGGATTTCTACAGAACTTCCGCAAAGAAATTTGATCATCCACTGGGAAGTGGAAAGGTAAAGGAAATACTTGGAAAGACTAGAATTGCACAAGAAAAAAATAAAATTTCAGAAGCCGCAATTTTAAATATGACTATCATAGTCATATGTGTAAGTGAAGGATACTGTATTATTTAACGTCCGTCAAATGTAATTAGATCATTTGAGTCAAGTTAACGTTATGCAACCCGTCCGTCCATGAGTGGTCTCACTAGTATAGTATTTTACTATTTAAACAGTTAGCATTGAGTGTTAGTAAACATTCAATAAATGGTCTACCCCTCGCTGGACCTGTTCTACCTGTTCAGAAGTACCGATCATCAGACTATTCGAATATAAGTACGTCGTAAAATTTAATACTATAGCTCCTCCCTGCCCCAGTTCAGTCCATTATTAGTTATGGGCCCAGCGTCAGTATCAAACGTCCCAAACCGACCCAAGTTCTCCTGAGATACGAAGTCCGCGCCATGGACAGACGGAAAGGATTACCAGTAAGAGTACAGAAAGTCCGTTAAGTTATGGCAGAAATTCCATGCCTGATAAGAATAAAAATAAGATCCCTAATGCACTTCGCGCAATATGTGTAAAATCTCAGATCCAACTCAATTACAATAATTAATTATGATATACATTGGTACATTGGCATATTCCTCTTGAAAATGTTAAAATGGTTATAAAATTTTCCTTCTTATTTATTTGCAAATAAAGCTTCTATCCTTCCGCTGTTTTATTAGAACATACAGTTCCTACTCTTCTTCCGGTTTGTTAGAACATTCAGCTTCTATTATTCTTCCGGTTTATTAGGACATACAGCTTCTATCCTTGTTCTGCTATATTTGGCAATACAGTACCAATTCTTGCAATCAGGACATATGGTTCCTATCCGTCATCCCATTTTCAGGAAATACAGTTACTATCCTACTTGTGATTACTTAGGACATAAAGCTTGTAATATTCGTCAATATGATGAGGAAACACAGTTCCAATCCATATGGAAATACAGTTCCTATCCTCGTTCTGTTTTATTAGGACATACAGTTCCCATTCCTCCTCTATTTTATTAGGATATTCATCTCTTATCCTTCTTCCAGTTTATTAGGACATAAATCTCCTATCCCTCTTCCGTTTACCAGGACTCACAGTTTCTGCAAAGTATGTAATCCTAGTATAAATACTAGGTCAGCAACTACAAATGAATGTGGTATTTCGGTCTTCAGCAATATCAATGGCGATGATAGTTCCGTCTTCAGAAATTTAACTACACCTAAAATCCAAATCCCAAACACGATCAAGAGCAAGTATATTTAAAAGGGGATTGATATGAATTTTGGGAGCCTATTAATTTTCTCTCGTTTAGTTTTTATGATATCTTCTTGGCTCATAATTATTGAAGGATTTGTTATTGACTCAAAATTATCTTATTGTTATTTTTGAACCTCTTCCTGGTTTGTGTATATGATTCTTGTCTTGTATTTTATGGTTGCTCGTTCTCTACAACTACTCATAAATACCTCCAAAATCCCATTAGAACATTATTGATACAAATCGGTTCAGAACGATCGTTCTCTTAGCTAAGATATAATCATCCCAAAGGGGATTAATATGAAAATGGTACTACCTAGAATTCTATCTTCAAGTTTAGTGTCTACTTTTATTAATTTTTTCATGGCTCTGAAAAGTAGTGACATGGAATTATTTATTATGTCTTATGCTACTATCACAACAATACCGGGTGAATATCATCATTACTATTAAGAAAAATAGAATGTGAGTCATGTAAGGCTAACTTTTAAGTATATATTTAAAATGTGAGGCCTGTACAAATTATATGGCATATATATTTATATTAAGGAATATGGAACAGGCAAATATACAAGAATATACATTCACGAATACAAAATCTCAAGTAGCGCGGGTAATGGAATCTAAATTTACTTCAGGTATTATCTAAATGTTTTTGGTATTTTGATATTTTGAAAAGTACACCTGGAACGTTTTAGGAGCTTTTGAAAACAGGTCGATATTTATCAATTGGAGCTCTAAATATGAATTTACTCCCGTAATTATCCTGAAGTTGTGCCCTAACGCACCGTAGTTGAGCCTAAATACTGCATATACTTTCTTATTACATGAGTATCTCTACTGTTTCCAAAAAGATAAATGTTTTAAATGCAATAAAAAGTTGTCCCAACAATTCCAAAGAAACTTAATATCCAATAGACTTGTCTATCGAATCCACAATTTTGGAATAAACTTCTTTGATTACTCAACTACTCCCTTACCTCTTTCCTCTTATGTCAATACTCCTACGTGTACTAATCCTGGCTATAGCTCAAACCCAAACAAATCATGTTACTACCTCTGTATTTGTAGAAATACCTCCTCTCTACCGACCGTAAACATCATTCCTGTTAGAATATTTCGATTATATTTGGCAGGTTGCCCAAATTTCATACATGCATCCTTTAAATTTTTAATTTTTCCAACATGCGTGAAATGAATATGCCGTCATCGAAGATTACTCAACTGGACCAGTTTGATAAATCCGGCAGTATAAATGTTTTCATATGAGAGTCAACCATGTCAGATTAATTATGTACTACATCTCCAACTTTCTTCATTTAAGAGCATAACGCAAATATTTAGGTCTCAATTACTATTTCATTCATCTCCAAGTTCACATTTATAAATACAAGGACACAGTGTATCATTCATTGCTGACATCTCATGATTTTTCTTGTTGAAACGGCCTAGTTTACGTGTCAGGGAATGCTGGCCATACAAAAGTATGATCTAAAAGTGTAACGCTTCCAAACAAAGGAATCGTATGAACAAATAAGTCAAGCAGTCTCTGTATGTTCGGATTGTAAAGAGCAGTACCAAGTTCACTGTTCTGTTCATGAAAAGATGCCCGGAATCAACAGTATCCTAAGGAAGGTGATTAGTCGTCTTAGTGTTCGTTTTAGAGTTAGTTTCCCTCGTCCCGTGTAATTGTCGTGCTAGGTGCAATTCGTTTCAGACTTTGATTTTGTTCCATGAAATTTTTCTACCTCTTTATTAAGTTGCTCATGGCTCGTATCAAGTGTGTAATATACACATCAAAGTCGAGGTGGATACAACGAATTAGGAAACGTGTTCAAATTTCTTTTGTAAGTTGGGTGATAAATCTCACAACTTCCAAATCAGTAAACGTGGAAGTTTGTGGTCACACGTGATTGGATCATAGTGTGTCATCCATGCTCTAGATACTGAAGGGATGATTTTTTTTGACTGGGTGTAGATTGTTTTTAGAGCATGATAGAGGGATTTGATACACTGTTCCGATCAAGTTGATTGCATTAATAATACAGTCGAACCTGTATTACGTCATACGTCTAAAGCCTAATGATTTCCTTAGACATATTGTTGTATTTCTTATACGTATATGGAATTGATAATTTCGCCTTTCCGTCTCGTTTTGTAATCTTGACTTTCAAGTAGTATATTCATCACTTCTCCTTATTAAACTCTTTTCTCGCTGCGCACTGTTTTCGTTTTTATTTAACCATCCCCACTTATGTTATATTTCAATAATATCCTCTCGTCAATTGAATCATTTTCCTCACGTGATACATTATCATTCTCCCTGATTTATCATCATTGCATCCCATAGTTTGTATCATGTATTTATGATACATTATCATCATCCCCTTATGATTGCAACCTGATGTTCCCTTCATCATCTTTTCTCAACTCCTCGTCCATCTTATCATCCTCTCAACTGAGCTAATCATCCTCTCATCTCAACTGCTGATACATAATCATCCCCACTTTCTTCTTTCCATCTTGTCGCTCGAAATTAGCCGTATCGAATCGATGGCAGACGATTCGAGAACAGATTCAAATCTTTGATGTAGTATTTCTCATCGCATGCTAAATAAAAAATATTTGATACATTATTGTTTTCAAAAACATACCTGCCTTGAACAGTTTCTTTAAATAATTTATTTCTGTGCTTTGATTCAAGTACACCAAGATATTGACAAAAAAAGGAAATATTTTATACGATTTTATACAAACAAATTATAATATAATTATCACCCTTCTGAGCAACATCAATTTTTAATGTTCTCATACATTAATCCAAAGAGATTGTTTTAGTAAGGAATTATTGTATCGGGAAATTATCTCATTTAATTGTTCACATCCGTACTTCAAAATTTATCCATGCAGTGAAACATCTTTTTAAATTTATTTGAAATCCACTACATGTGTAGCTTGAAACGACAACATGTAGTGGATTCAAACCATCAAGTGTATTGGGCTAAACCGACTCGTGTTTTTTCAAAACCACTGCAGGTGTTTGTTTAAACCACTAAAGTTGGTGTTTCAAACCAACACTTACACTTTTAAACCACCACATTACAAAAATCGCTACAGATGGAGGTTTACACGACCAACTGTAGTACTTTTCAAAATGTTTTGGTATGCAGTGAAGTAGTACCTGCATGATAGTTTTACTGCATTAAATTCGGAAGAGAACGATTGGAATCGAATGCAGGTAGGTATGTTTTCAAATAAATAGGATGCTGTTGCTTAAAATTTTGGTTTGCCAAACTGTGAATGGAAGGCTAAAAGCAAAATTAAGTGGGAAATCAGTAGGCACATCAGCGTGCTTGGAGGATTGGCCATGTTAATCGGATTTAGATGGTTAGGTAGGCAGTGTAAGATGAAGGAGTGTAAAGATGTGCTAATCGATTACTAGGTGGTGTTCTGTATATCCCAGAAAGGAAGTTTAGGATCATTACGGCTATATTTAACCAGCCGCTGTATCGGTGCATTATTAGCGGCTTACAAATAAGGCTGGATCCCGTATGGGTCCCATCAAAATATAACCCCGATGAATCCCGGTCCAGGTCTGATTTTGTTATATCTACACTTAACTCCTGAACAGCAAGAGAATAAAAAACCACGTTTCTTCATTTTTTATGCTTATGTAAAGATCGAATAATCTGTATATATGGCGTGCATGAATTATACGAAATATTATTGGATTAAATAAATAATGATTTAGAGATCCCTTTGTAGTAACGGCCAGAAAATAATAACAAGGATGGTTCAACAGTAAAATGTTTCTTCCCAGAAACGGCGAAGTGGTCTACCTCACGCAAAGGGCGCTTTTTGTCAAAGCAAAGTTAATTCCCCGACAGCATATGACACCATGTATTTCTGATTTATCTCTGTCAGTTTCTAACTATTTACTGTGGGATAAGAAGCACGAATTGAGTTTGGAAGTTCTAATAATATTTGACTGTCATTTTCTGTTAGGGTGAATTAACCCATCTAACGAGACGGAACACCTTAGTTGGTGAACCAGTGGATAAGTAATTCTATTTGCAATTAAATATAAAAAGAAGTGGTATATACTAGTCAGTTAGTATCCACTTTGAATTGGTGGATGGTATGTTATTAAAACACATTGAGTAATTGTCAAATGGAAGGCGAAAAAATTATTCCAATTTACGAATGATGCCTTTACACATGAGATATATGACATAATGACCAATTACCTTCTGATAAGATATCCACATCACCACATAACGCCACATAGATTTAGAATTGAGGAAACAGCCATGGATCGAATTGGAAAGGCACATTATAGCGTGTATAGAAGACAGAGGAATATGGAGAGAGGATGAAATGTTATATACCTACGTACAAGAATCCAATACTTTTCAGTGAAAAAATCCTATGTCGAAAAGCGAAGAAATATACTAAGCAAACTAAACAAAAATAATGGTTTGATTTTCAATTTCATACTGTGAACAGGCGTCGGGATCTTCCATGTTTCGAAGAAAGTAACTGACATTACCAACAATTATTGTGGTAATTTCTGATCTTCGAACGGTTTACGTGTTGCTTAAATTGTAATGTTAGTTACATTGTAATGATAGGAATAATAACTACACTTCTTCATTTCAATACTTGTGGTTCGAGCAGACATGTGTTCGAAAAATGGGATACGCTTTACGTGTAAATTAAATGTAGGAAAGATTTTAAGAAAAATATATGAGTATTACTTGGCAATGCGTATTTTAGTAGGAGTGATGCTTTACATTATGAATGAAATTTATCAATAGGGTAGAAGCTGTTTTGGGTTATCGCTGGAAACGTCTAAAGAAATATCTGAGCGAGGCGAAAAAGGTTTAGAGAGTAAGGGCAGACAAAATTATCCCATGTTAAGATATCTTTCATGTGGGTACCACGCAGACAATTATCTGTACGATAGGTACTACCTAGTAGGGCCAATATGCGTTTATAGATAAATCATATTTGCGACAAATTTTTGTAAGACGGTGACTTTGGATGGTGTGGAGTGATCGCTTAGTGCTTCTAATAACTGCAGTTCATCATGAAAGTAAGGACTTTGACTAAATAGCATGATTCTGTTTAGTCAAAGTCCTTACTTTCTTGTCACCACTAGTATTCCATAATCTAATCATCATCATCGCACCATGGAACCTTTCACAAATAGTAGTGGTGTTCGTAAAGTAATTAAATGCATCACTAATCAGTATTTTTGGTAGTGATTTCATCTTTTCATCATCGGAGACTACACGCATAGTTGCAAATTTTTTGTACATGTTTATGCAATAATAGTCGACATCATATCAGTTTTCTAAAATAGTTGCTTTTCCCACGAATGCTCTCACGATTCCATTTATTCTCAACCTTATGATTTTCTCATTCCTTTGATCCCATTTCTCTGGATAGTTTCAATCCTCCTTTGGTGGTCTCTCCTGCTCCTTATTCGGTATTTCCTTCCATCTGTGTTTCCATATTTATAATAATCGTCCTCAGGTGGTCCACCACATGGTAAATTAGAGGCAGGGGATTTATTCCAGAACAAAAACGGCACCTCAATATAACCGTCCGTTTTATATTTTTCGACCTCATTTCGAGATGTGGCATGTTGATCGTTAACAGGTGTCTTTGGGATTATGAAATGTCTCCTCTTGGAGTACACGAAGTGACAAACTATCTCAACCTCAATTTCAAATCTCTCTTTCTTTATCTTCTGTTTTACTCCATCGATTTTAATTCCACTTATGTACCTTCAGGTTTATTATATGTTGATCAGGGCTTTTGTTTCTGGAAATTTTCTTTCCATTTATTAATAGATGTCACCATGAGTTAATAATCCTATCCATTCAACTGTGGTACATTTTTCCACATTTTGTTGTGTGAGGTCTAAACTAAGTACTGAAATACAACCATATAGCTTAGCATTCCACATTGGTGCTATTATTATTATTATTATTATTATTATTATTATTATTATTATTATTATTATTATTATTATTATTATTATTATTA
>JAULBU010055137.1:0-31994 GCA_032358235.1 Odonthalia washingtoniensis | reverse complement strand
ATCGTACTTGCAACGGAATGTATAAACCGTATCCAGAAATACGAAGATTGGCACCCCCTGCGGTGGAAGCTGATGGCGGATCAATTGCAGAAAGTACTGGAAGGACAGAAGATTGGTCGTGTGTGATAGTAGATGGCAAGATATCGTCGACTCGAAATGCCAGAAAAGGTGGTTTGGAAATGTCAGTTCTGGAATATATGACTTCGTAAGATGTTGTTCCAGGTATGGAATCAACCATATCGCTTGAATTTGGTGAGGCAACTACTAATTCACCATCGCGATACAATCTTGCGATGCCAGTTCCTTGAGTGTTTAAACCTAATTTAGTTTCTCGTTTATTGGGAGTTGCCTTGTGCTCAAAGAAGAAAATACACCGTACGACAAATTTGCCATCCTTCAATGGGAATGTGTTTTTATTGAGTGAAAATGTGGCTTCCGGTGAGATGGCTGAGAATATCGGACCTGGGAATTTCCAAAGCGTTCCAGAATTTGGTAAAGTTGCTGTCGGTCGATAGTAATAACAGTATGCACCAGGTTGTTGATTAGTAGTTACTGTAATATCAGTATATGCCTCATCAGAAGAACATGAAGAATCAATAACTGTTAATTTTATCCTTGTTACACCCAATGGAAACGTTTTTGTAAATGTAGCCGTTGTTGCTAATACATTACCAGTTACATCATCTGTCCATTTATAAGCTGTTATTGTACCACTACCTTGTGCATTTGAAAAATGAGTATGACTTCCTGTGCCATCTAATGAAACACTTGCAAATCCTGTTCCAGCTCGGTCTGCAACAGGTGAATAAAGTCCAGGTACTGAATGAGCTAAATGATCGGCTTCTGAGCTGTCCGCTTGTAAATTTATTTTATTGCATTCAATTCCTGCTCTCCCCCTAGTGATACTCGATTCACTCACCGGAGTTGCTCTCACAAATGATATAGAAGCAGTACCAGTGATTGCTCTCACACGAATTGTCAATAGTTGATTTGTTGATACTGTAGATATTGTTGTTGGTATCTTTCGGATAATGGCTGTGTGACATTTTTTATTCGCGGCAGCTAGTGGTTCGAATGATTCAAGAACTGTACGTCCATTGAAAGATATGTGAAATATGTCCCTTTGAGTTGCTGAACAGGATGGTTCAACAGGGATGAATCCAAGAGTGATTGAATATGGTCCAGGGACAAGACGAATGTATAGCCTGAAATCTTTCCCTCGCAGGTTTGTACGGAAAAACCAACGAGGGATTCCAGGGGCTTGTACGGATTTGATCAGCCCTGAATGTGTCTCTGGTTTAGCACCGACAATACTCGTAGCACCGGGACCAAAGTTGCGTGTCTTGACTCCTGATTGGGAAAAGACGAGTACCGGAAGATGAACAAGAAATTGAGAAATGAGAAGAATTGCCAAAAACCCTGAGAGATGATTCATGTTAAAAGAAAGTTAGACGAAGTGAGATATTAGCAGTTGTGAGAGACGGTGGTGGAGAATTGTAAAGAAATGGGGATTGATGGGGAGAAGAAGAAGGAGTTCCATATTTTGGAATAGAAATTTGAAGTTTTATAGAAACGGAAGGAAGGACTGTCTCCAGGAGACTTTGGTTTATGGATGGCTTTAATTTTGTACACATAGTAGGAATTTGATTCAGATTTTCTTTCAGAATACACTCACGCGTGCATATAACAATTAAAGGAAGATTAAATTCCTAAAATACTTGGTCATCGTCTATGTAGTTTTGGAAAAACCATAAAAAACAATTAAATTTAAATTGAACATACTTGAACGTTTCATACATTAAATGTTTTATTAAATTTTAAAGGGTAAAAACGGCGATTGTACTCTCTTCACTTAATCAAGGTCAGGATAATCGGCTTCTCCAGATCAATTGTTGACGAAAAAGTTATGATGAGCCTTGGTATTAAACTCTTTGAAACTACTGTATCAAATTATGGAACTGTGAATCCACTTTTTTTGTAAACTTCTGTGACCAGTAATCTACAACGTTCATTGCTCCGAATGAAAAGGGCTTCTTGTGCGAGGCCAAGTCATTTCACAGTAAAGGCTTGGATAGGATAGAAATCAAAACACAACAGCGCCCTCAGACAGAAACGTACACAATAATCAATAAATCCATCAATAATTTATTTCTTATTTGTGGCCAGTTTTCCAGAAAATTCCTCCATTTTTGCCCATGTTTTTAATAGAATCAGGCATTCTTCATTTTTTTTCATATTTTTTGATTGCGTTTCGTTTTAAAAAAAATGTTTAAAACCATATTTTAATATTTTGAGAGAAAGTTTTAAAAAATATTGTCTCAAAACTTCAACATTCGAACATTCAATGGATTATTTGAGAAGCTTGATAAAATTTAAAAATTTAATTGAGACAATTTTTTATCAATGCTTTAAAGCATTATTGTAAAGAATGAGTTGCATTGTCACTGTGATGCATTGGCACCATTATGCAACCGCATTCAACTAATGAAAGTTCCTTTTCACATGAAGCCCGGACACGCCATCACTTTGCTTTTGTCTTCGTCTTGGATTGGTGCATATCTTTTTACAGGCCAACAGAACTCAGTGATGTTAGTTTGTCCGTGGAATATCTACGTCGATGCCGATAGAAAACACTGTTGTTGTAAACCTTCCACCGCATGTCAGACTGCTTTTCGGCAGGGAGGACTTGGATTTTCATGACACCGACCCGCTCCACTTTGTTGACATTCTATATTCCTTACGATTGATGATAGTGTGTAATATATCTAGTATCTCTTTATTGAAAATAATATTTTGACTTCTTTCAAAACAAAAGTTTCGGAAAATGGTGTAAAAATACGTTCACTTAAGAAATTATAACGAAATGCAATGGAAGTGTCTACTTCAAAATTTGAAAACTTTAGAAAATTTGATCAGCATAAGCAAGGATTTATTGCTACTGGCAAAACTGCTACAATTATTACATGGTTATCTAAATTACGAGTATTTTGAAGTTGCTGTGTAGGTGACATTCGCTGCTGTCCTTTTGTCAGCGATGTCATGATGACATTTCATGGGATGTTATGATGTCATCTTTTAAGGAGAATTAGAAGGATTCTTTATCTTTCAAAATAATCTCTATTGGATTTCACATAGTTTTCCATCAAATTTTGCTCTCAAACCAAAATGAATGAATATAAGAATAAGAAATATGAAACCAAAAAAGTGAAAGGGTCTGTATTTTATTGCGCATGTCTTTACTTTGTCCAAAATTATCAGTTCTTTCAGCAAGCTATGAGAGGAATTTATTGCAACATGATGTATGTGCCCACGAAGTATACTGTAATTCGATATTTAGAAAATGAGAATAAAATTTGTAATGCGTGATTATAACAAATCAGCAGCGATTTGTTGGAGATGGAGTTCGGTAGTAACGCGCAGCGTTTTTCGGGGTGCTTCGCAGAAGCATGGTCGTTTTCTTTACTCTGTGTTCCTTGAAATCAATAGAACGACAAGAAATACACAACTCGCCGCCGAAACGAGAAATGCCACGTGTAAGTGGCATTTCGAAACATTTACTTAATTACAGTGGGGGTAGTCTACTCCAGTTCTTTCCACAGTAGTGGCCGAGTGGGTATAAATCCTGAAGTGCAAAGTCGAGATAGCGGCACAGTCGAGACAAGGGGTTCAAGTCCCAACAGATTTCTCATGGCCATTCTAATTTAAAAGCTTAAGAATGAAAGACAAAAGATAATCATTTTAGCCACACGTGAGATACTCGCGGTCAGGGAGGTTGTGTTTTTTGAAACTGATAGGGGTCAGCAGTCGGTACAGTGATGAATCGATGAGGGAGTAGAGAATCGATATTCCAGAATCCCTAATCGTACACTTTAATAGCAACAAAGTGATGCAGTACTAAAACGTAGAACCTGTCATGTAGACTGTACATGGTATTTGGAGTGGTGGTATTGGTGTGTGAGAGATCGTCTCATAAAGAAGAGAAAAATGGGGAAGAGAAACGAGAAAAGTAGCACATTCTAGAAAAAAAAGAAAAAAATGGAGACGTGGAGAGGAGGATGCATGGGGTCCGGTGGAGGTGAGCAACTAGAGAGCAGAATGTCGTGCCAATTGGGCATAAGCGGTTTCGTCAATACATCCGATAAATTCTCAGCCGCCGGAATGCGGCGAAGACTGATTCTATGTTGATTGCAATGATAATAAATGTGATTCTGCTTGACATCGATGCATTTTCGTCTTTTTGTTTTGCGGGTGTGATTCACAGTATCAAACACACCGGAATTATAGACGAAAAAAGGTAGGTGTGGAGGATATGGGTTTGCCAATGAATTACATGAGGAGACGTATGAAACAAATTGTATCATGTCGGGTGTGGGAAGCAGTTACAGAATCCGTTTCACAGGTGCTCAATGCAATAATCATTTTCTTGCACAAACACCAGTGTATATGTGTGGAATATGAGCAATAAGGAACGGCTAAGGTGAACGTTTGGTCCTGTGATTCCGCCAAATTAGAGTCTGAAAAGTTTTGAAAGTGAGAATCGGATTGCGAACGGGACGTGAGGTTGAGGTGCATTATGCCATGAAGGTAGCAGACTTAATGTGTCAGCCTATCAAATTGTTGTTTGGTCGTTGATTTGAGGAATAGAGCCATTAGAACAGTTGTGAACGAAATATTAATTCGTATCCCATATGCTGAGTACCTTAAGTATACGGAGCGAAAAATGAACAGGACAATACATGTTTTATTGAGGGGCTGTGTTTGGCAGGAATTCTCAACATTGGGTTTCTGTGGTAGTGGAGTTATGCGTGGATTAGAGTTTTGAAGATTAGGCTTTAATATTACTTTTGAATTAATTCTGGCTAGGGGATCGTTGGGAGAATTTTATGCCGTCGTGAGTATCATATTCCTCGGTCGATTGAAGGAATGCAGTTGGTCTGTCCTCCTTTTTGACAGTATATGCACTGATTAGGTGTTTATGGAAGTTATTGATATCTACTGCAGTAGGTGCTGTCGCTAAGAAGTTATCTATTTGAATCGACATGATTATCAGACTGTTGTTTGCTTTTACAAGCTTGATACAAGGATTTGCATTGGACTGACCTTAAGAATCAGATTTGAGGTGTGTAATGATCCTGTAGATGTAAATATTAAACCGACGTGAGAATTAGGCGTAGTATTGTGTATGGAAGTCAGAGAGTGGGCAGGTGAGAGTAATTGAAGCATGATGGGACCGGGTTGAGGCTGGTACATATAGTGAGGGGCAGAGTAAAGAATTCGCGTACCTGTAGTATAGTTTTAGTTATCAGATTAACTTTGGATTTAACTTTAATCCAATTTTGAAGATTGTATCACAGGATGTGATATTGACGGAGGTAGTGGGATATTGGGGATGGTTCTTTAAGCAGGGCAGAAATGGGCCACTGAGCAGTCTGGCTGGTAATAGAAAAGTACAGGCTTAGCAAAGCGACGATATATTTGAAATTTCTGATCTCAGTGAGTCTGGAAAGAATTCATTGTAGGGGAATAGAAATCTCCGAGACGGTTTTGTGGATCATGACATTCATTGTCCCGATGACGGGGTTCGTTGTCATTGTGACAGTCAATTTTTCCATGATTTGAATTTGAGTACGGTTCTTCACGATCTGGGGCTTTCTATTTTGGCTTACTTCGTTTTCACGACCCAGGCCGTTCTGACAGTTCAGCGTCGACGAGTATAGCAATATGAAGTTCAATTAACAATCTACACTCTAAATAACAAAGATATAACTGTTGATTCACACCGGGTGAGATTCCTCCTTGTTTACACTTCCTCGCTAATTACTTTCTAGCCGATTACACGGGTCACCAGGTTGTGTGTTTCTACATATTTCTCTTGAGTTCGTTCGTTCAGCTATTAAAAGGTCAATTAATATACACGTGTCAGATCCAGAAGTGCTTTGCACTTGTTATATTCTTTCTCTTCTCGCCCACTTGGGCTGTTGAGTTGCAAAGATGATAAGGCCGTGGTGCTAACTTACTGTAGCAGGCACCAAAACTCGGTTCACTGTTGGGTCACTTGATGCAGTGAATAACGCTGTTACCCAGTTATTGGTACACACGCAGTTTTCACCAACGTTCTCGAGGTCGACGTCGTTGTTAGATAACGGCCCATCTCCAGGAAGCAGCGGTTGCAGTTGGAAAATCTGGATTCTGGGTTGTGGTTGACTTAATCTGTAACTTTCTTTCTTTTTACATTCCTCCCGAATGGGATTCTGTCGAAGCTTGAGATTTGATACGAGACAATTGTGTGAATCGGGTGGCAACAGGGTGAGGAGAGGTGCGAGTAAGGAGAGGGACTGACAGTAAGGAGATGCAGGAGGATGAGGGATGACAAGATGATTGATTGATGATCAGATGAATGATAGATGATAAGATGATGATATTAATGATGATGATGATAATGGTGATGATAAGAAAATAAAGATGATAATGACGATAATATGATGGCAATGAGATGATTCGATGATAATGATAACATGATAAAGATGATGATAACATGAATGGGGGAGAAATGAAGAACATCATTAAAGCAAAAGAGAGGACGAAGAGACGGGGATACAAAGGAGAAGAAGTGTGGAAACGCGCCTGCGGAGAAGGGTAGTATGACGAGTTTTAACGTCGATAGGATGCGATCGGGGAAGGGTGAAATAGGAGGAAATTAGTCGGAAATGGGCGAGCGGTATACAAGGGATAATTACTGAACAAGCCATATAAGGCACACGACAGGGATACATTGTCAAGAATCACAGCGCCACAAAAATACAGTACACGGGTCACCCATGGGAGTATCCTAAATAATTGAGGAGTTACTTAAACTCGAGTAATACATGCTTTAATAGGCACTGACACACGTATAATGGAGGTCTTGACCACGCAGAAATAATGTAACTTGATACACCTGTTTCCTGAAAATTATGAAAAATCAAATTTTAGTAATTTGATCACTACCGATAGTAGGTTTTAATACACGTGTAACATTTCACGACACCACTAGAAATAGATCCAAAATATGTCCGCCCTTTCGTACGGTCATCTGGTGGTCGGTTTGCGAAGGTCGGTTACGATTGAGGCGAAGGTTGGGGGTCTAGAAGATACCAGGGAAAAGATGACCGTCTACTTCGTGACCAGTTGGTGCCGACAAGACATTATTTATTGACCAAAAACTGGTGGTGCGTACAGACCTGTTGACCGAAGCCTACAGGTGTGTAATCACGACAAGTGATGGAAGAGAGAAAAGGGGGAACACGTTTTAAAAGAAGGAATACCAAGAAAAATTTTACACAGTCCTTTCCTACTAATCCAGTTAAGGTTTACCCTGTGCAGGTTTTATTCTTGAAAATCCTTGACGCGAGGTAAAACGATGTCTCGTTTGTTCCCTTTCTTGTTGTAACTTCCAGTATGATGGAGGTTATGATTACTCTTTTTGTGTCAAACTACGAACAAGATGTTCGTCGTATGTATGTTTCACAATGTTTTTAATCACGATAAGCAGGAACGCCAAGCACGATTCAAGGAATAATTTTCTGGATTTGGACAACGAAGTTGCCTCAGCGTCCCCTCGTTTTTTGACGGGACGTCCAGTATGATAAACGTTATGATTACTTTCTTTTTTATTTAATTGGAGAAGGCGGACTAGAATGTCCTCCAATAATTGGAGAAGGCGGGCTGGGATTCCACCTATAATTTGGGAAGGCGGACTGGAAATACACCTATAAGTTGAGAAGACGAACTGGGAAGTCCGCCTATAGGTTGAGAAGGAGGAGTCGCCACGTATTGACGTTGACGCGGCATGTTCGGTTGGCGAACAAGGATTGGTATCCGTCATGGAGGTGGCGAACAATGATTGTTCGCCGTCATTGAAGTGAATGTGAGACTGAGACGTTTGTTGGCGCGCCAGGAGCAACGCGGCGGGGCTGGAGAGGCGTAGGACGGTTCTGAGTGACACTCACACATGTCAGAGCCAGGTGTGGAGTATGTTTCACCAATGGTAAGAAAAAAACGGTCAAGTTGTGCTTTGCTGTATTCCTCGCCGATGAAACCAGCGTATGTGCGTTAGGTCGGGTCTCCCGCTCCTGGTACTAACTTATCTTTCGATAGTATTCGATGGAAATTTTTGATATTCTACTCGATGTAATGTCTACCTTCTTTATTTATTTATCCCACCCGGCTGAAGTCTGGCATGTATACTGGAATTTCATTGAATCCCGTTGGAATGAAGATATCCGATCACGTGTAACAGGAGCTTACTGTTATTAAATACCACAGAATGTTTTTGGCAAAATGTGTATATGTTTGGATATCATTCTGTAACTGAATGGTTTTCCCTCACTTTTTCAAATACTGTACTGTACTGCCTTTTCGTGATTGTGTAGGTCTGTTGACAAAACGTGTACTCATTAGGATCTGAAACTGAAAGGTTTTACTTACTTATAAAGGTACTGTACAGTATTTTATTTGATGCTTGTAAAGATCTCAAAAAGGGTTCATCGGTAACCTTCATTCTTTTATTCTCTTGTATGTTCTACCCACCAAATTGTCGTTTACTACGTTACATTTCAACCTACCCGCCGTTGCAATTCTGTTTTGGAGCACCTGATTTTTATGAGATGTAACCTTCCTATGTTCCTCCACCGGTATTCTCTACTGCGTCTTCTTCTTTTCCCTATCCTGCTCCCTTTGGCCTGGCCGTGCTCTCCTTCCTATGACCCTCCCAGATTGCACGTGCTATTATTCTTCCCTTCCCTTTGGACTGCGGATGAGCTTCCCTCCGATGTCCCGCGAATGGGAGGATTGATTGTCCTATCTACACTTAGGTCTCGCCCTGTTCGTGTGACGTTGCCCAAACTTGGCGTTTGATTTGGAATTGGTTATCTTCAAGATCATGAAGATGGGTGAGGTCTTTCTGAGAGCTGGTTTTGTTAGTGGGTTGGCCGGGTTTTGTATGACGGCTATCCATGCCATTATATCTAACTATCCGAAGCTGTAGCTTTGTCTCAAAGTGATGATGCCAATTGGGAGTTTTTTTCCGGCAGTCATACCATCTTTTGAAACGACGTTAAAAAGAGTCTTTCTATCACTTGTGGCTTCTATATTTATCTGCCGGCCCAAGAATTATCCGACAAGGATCTTTACGACGAATTTATGATCAAAGCCGAGAATCAGTGATTTCCGCCGCCATGACAGAACGTGCAATGCGTTTACATTTATTGTTACTTTAATGTAAGACATTGCATGTTCTTGTCTCGTCCACCATGAGTATGAGGTATTCTAATTGGCTTTTGAGTCCGTCTGCATTTGGGAATGATGCGTCGGCGAGGAGGACGATTTTCGTTGCGGTTAGGTCCAATTTTATGAAGTTGAAGCCTTGGTCTCGTGCTGCTTTTAAGAACATGATTGTCTTCTGGAATAACAAGTACTCTGCTTTTGATGTTGGTTGGTTTCCTGGGGCTACGAGTTGAACTGGTGCGCAGTTTTCGGGTCTTATATTTACGACGATGTACTGAGCGAAGGCTATCTGGCTCGTGATTTCGTTTTGGTTTGATGGGATGGATAGTCGGTATACTTTGTCCAGCTTTTTGATGTGAAGTTCGTTGTTGTGGTTCTTTCTAATGTCGATGCCATTGCATGAGGTTGGATTTTGTGATAATGGTGCTCGTGGTTTGCACCTAAATACTGCTAATGCTTTTTCTTCCTTTGTTATTAAGTATGTTGTTCTGAAGCCGGGGGAATCATCAACTTGAAGTAATGTTAGTCCCTCTAGGTTGGTAGTTTTCAAGTAATGAGTATGTAGGGGTTGGCGCCGTGCATTTTTAGCGATTCAAGGTGACGATTCAAATCGGTCAGTTACCAATGTAGGCCTGAATCTGGGATACTGTACAGCAGTTTTTGAAAGTTGAGGATGTGTCCAGGAGGTAAACCGAGTTCTGCAGGTGCGCATATGTATACTTATCTTTCCATTTGGGACTAGTATTGGATGCATTATTGGGTGATATATCGACTATACGACGTAAAGTTCGGATAGAAGTTAGAAAAGATAATGCGACTCGTTAAGATAATCTCTGGAATGTTGGTGCTTTTGTTGGTATTTTGGTGGCATCCTAATCCGAGTAGTTCGGGGAACTAGTCTGCTCTTCCTTTTTAAAAATCTGTCACCAACGTTGTTGAGTCCCTCCACAAATCTACTCCCAAATATTCTCTTTTCGGCGGCACCCGATTCATGTAATGGAGTGAATGTTCCGTTTCGGAGAAGTCCTTTTATTTCTTCCTTCCTAGATTCCGCGAATGCCTTCTATTCAACTGACCGTCGTCTTACTTTCATATTTTCAGTCTTTTCTTTCAGGTTATTTTGGTGTGAATTTTGGTGATCATCTTCTGCATCGGTCATGTTTGTCGAGGTATGTATGTCTTCTTCTCTTCTTTCTTTCTGTACGTCTACTTTCTCTTCTTCTTCTTAATCGTGATCGTTACCCGTGGGTTTGTATTTTACCTTGTAATGTACATTTGTTCGGATACAGGGTTGGACGTAGGTGGATCTGTAGATCCTACATCACCCACCTTGTTGTACCACAACTGTCTCTCCTTTGATGGGGATGTACTTATGCGGCCCTTCCTATCTTTTCGTGGTGGCGCGGTATACTAAGACTGGTGATCCGCATGGCAGTTTTCTGAATTTCTTGGATATCCCTTAGGCATTGGATCCACCCGGGTGTCTTAACGCAAATGCCACTCGTCTTTTCGCATGCTCATATATTAAGACCTTTCTCGCTTCCTCAATAACGTTTTTTAGTTCAAGATGGTTTGGAGATGATGCCGTCCATCTTGGTCTGGGTAATACCTCAAACACAAGCAACATTGGACACAGGCCTTCTGATCCAAGTGTTGAGTTATTTGCGTAGAGGGCCATCTGCAAAAAGTTTGCGTCTGTTGATTCGGATTGGTTCATCGTCTCCCTGATCTTGGTTTACGCGCAGCGTAATGGTTCGTCGTATCTTTCTATGGTTCTGGTCGAACCTGGACTTTGGATTGGGGATTCTTCTAGTTTGATGTCTGCGGCTGATACGTTCTCCCTGAGTTCCGTGAAAGTATGATTGGTACCCTGTTCGACGGAAAAACAATCAGGGTGGGGGCATGTATGCAATGAACCATAATCTCACCATTTATTTCCATATCTCGGATGAAGTTTGGTTCTTCAAGAAGTATGCGGTCGGGAAGAGGGCGCTTTCGTCGACCATATGATGGACAGATCTAGAGCTGATGAACATAGTAGCAACTATGATTCTGTCATTGAATCTGAATGTATCTGTCCCCAACGTCAACTTGAAATGCCTCGGTACCGTATGCTTTCTTTCACATGTCTCGCAGTGTCAAAACGTGCCAGTAGCCGAAAAGCCTATTGGTATGGTTTACTGGGCAACAATAAATCAAATTGGGAAAAGGTAAGGTTAAATTCTCTGAAGTTAGTGACGTTTGTTCCGCGGTCTCTGGAAGCTCGGGTCAACCTCCAATCCTGATACTGTTGAGTATCCTTGCTGATATACCGGTCGGTAGTCACGTAAATGTTCTCCCTAGACTCTGCTTTCAGTATGTCAGTGTAATGGCACGTAGTACGAACGAGACTGATTTCCTCCTACCGGAGCTCTCAACTACTTAGTGTGTGAGCTGAATAGGTTTGGTTTTGGATGGGATCTGATGTCTTTTGGTAATATCTATCTTTCAATTTTGATAGTTCGGATTCAAATGGGAAAGAAATAAGTATAGAAAGTTGGAGATAATCTCGGAATCCGACACGTGTATTAGAATCCGGTTCGATAGTGATAGCTACGTCGACAATAGTTCTATTTCAATAAATTTCATACGTGTAATCACACGTGTTTGTTGTGATGTCATTGGTACAGTGCATACTGAATTTTGAGATGGATGTAGCGGGTAGGTGTTGGTTTCTCGAGTATGATACAGTATAATTCTTTCCTATTGTACATGCGATAATTATAAGATTCCATTTCTTGTAAATTGTGGTTATTCATGTGCATGCTATTGTCTAGTATGATAAGTCATTTCATATTTCTTTTACTACCATTGGGTATCATCTGATGTTATTCTTGACTGTCATGCGTTTTACTCGTCCCTAAAGTGGATGTGTTGTTATTCCTTTTCATGTTATTGTTATCATTTTCTCATTTATCATCTGCTAGTCGCGCTATCATTCTCCTGCTAGTTATTGTTTTCATCGTCATCATCTTTCATCATCGTCGCCTTTAATCGTCGTATCGTTATAATCATCATCATCTTATCATAACCATGGATCATTTATTATCCTCATCTTCCTCTTTATCATCCTTCATACGGCATTATATATTATCATCATCACCTTCCTCATCCTTCATCCGTTCCACGTGAATCTCTCGGGTTTTATCACACACCGCTCGATCGTATATCGAATCGTGAGTACGATTATACACGCATTCTTCTGCTATTTTCTTTAGCTTATCAAGTGTGTTCTTTTCTAGGTCACCGTCGCTGGTTTTATGCAATAGGTTATGTGTTGCACTGATATACAGGTGGCCAAATTCCCGATGAATGTGTTTCAGGTCGCTTTTGGTACACATGAAGAATGAGGTATCTTTGGATTTCCATCTGTAGATGTAGAAGTAATTATCGAGAACCAATGGGTGTCGCCTGGTTTCTATATACAGATAGACTCCTTGCAGGCTTATGTCTAATAATTTGGTGATCCTATCTATATTGATAAGCAGAGATGGGCAATATTCATCGATAATGCGACAATAGACAGCAATGATCAGCTGTAATTGGTGGAACAGTATTTGTATCGTTGCCTATCCAACCAGCTTTCCATCGAGGCCTATTTATTTCACTCCTCATTTATATGGTGGTATCATCGCTAAGTGTATTCCAAATTCCTTTTGATATGCTGCGTATTGTTTCCTACTCATGACTGAGATCAAATTTGAGGATGGGTCTATGGTTATACTTTTGAAGTCTGTGATCTTCCCTCCTCTGATATGGTCATTCATGGTGACTAGCGCCGATGTCAGGTTCACATCGTAAGAAAGTCCGAGCTTGTAATCTTTGTTCGAAAGTGATTTTTTCAAGCCGGTGATTACTTCCCTCCTCATCACTCTGATATAAGAATCGTATTCATCATCGTCACATTCAATCCAGATGGATTCATCTGACGAATTGCCCTCATGACTCGCTACCATCATCACTACCTTTGCAAGGTCCTCAATTGTCACCTTGATTTCCGGATGCGTTTCTTTCAAATTTTATGTAGCGGCCGTTTTTTCTGACCTAAAGTGTTTTGTGTTTGCTCTGTGATCTTGGACACACACAAAACAGTCTTTCACTCCTCCTATCCAATTTGTCTTCAAGCTTGTTATGTTTTGGTACCGTATCTGATTTGTCCATGGTTTCTTCGTCGTGCCTCTCGCGTCTCCTCCGTACGATTTTCCAAGGGAGTAGTTGACTGCTTCTTCATATGCTACTGAACACGTCATGCTACTACCTGCTGAATCAGGTTTATCCGATAATTAGTTGGGAACTCTGTTTGCGGCTTGGTGGCTCGTCGGAGGGATTCTGTCATGAAGTTTTGATTGTATGCTTGGAATGTTGACTGTCATTAAGAGGAAATTTCTCAGGAAAACTTTTTCGTATGTCGTATCTAGTTGATTTTGAAGGGTCATAAACTTCTATGGGAATCTCCTATATACGGTCACTTCGGATTATTTTGGATCTTCACTCATTGCGTAAGACAAGTTGATCGTCTTCCACTGTGCCCGCATCCTGGATTTATTTCCAGCCGCTTTGTATCAGCTTTTCAACCTTTTAATAGCTTCTTCGAAGTCCTTAAATCTACTTAAGCTATTTGTGTAATACTGTAATGCGTCCCCTTTCAAAATTAAAGGGACAGCCTTCAACTTTTCGTCTTCCGAAACCTCGCACATGTAGGATAAAGTGTTAGATATATTAATGCAGTTATCTAGGTCCTCGTTCCAGTTTCCACCTAGTGTGGCCGTTACTTTGAAAGCTCGCATTAGGCCATTTATACCAAGGCCTTTCTTCTTTTCGTTGTAATCCCTGGGATAGTAGTACAGTTCTTCATAACTTCTACCCATCCTATTTTCTTTCTTATTCTTTCTTAGTGATTGTCTTTCATCTTCTATCTTGCTAGAGTTAACAATATCGTCGCTTGGTAGACCTCCTTTGCCTGGGACTTTTGAGTGACTCGGTGGGGATTGTGGTGTGTTTCTACGGTGGTCCGGTTCTTCCTCCCTTGTTTTGAAGATGTGCCCCCGATCTGGATGGATGTTAGTATCCATGTGTTCAACTTTTCTGTACATTTTACGTTCGTCAGGGGTGTGGTTAATCATCTGTTTATCTCTACTCTTTTGGAGGTAAGTTGTCTGGTACTCGTCGGTTGGTCGGAATTTCTCGTCTTATAGAAGGTTGATGATTTTTTGTGAGATAGAGACGTGCTTGTTTTGCGACTATCAGTATTCATTGGCTGTGGAACCGTCTACTGCAATGGTGGATCATTGCTCTTGGACATGCATTTATGGTATGGGACCTGAAAGAGTCGCGCAATTATTTCCATGAACTTTCCGTTTTACCCCTGGATATTTTTAGGCTTCATACATACTCTTGCTATATTCTATGGTGAGGGTTCTGTGAACTTCTCCCTGCCCTTCTGATTCATTCTTCGATAACGGGTTAGAATAGTCTGTGATATAATAATATGGGTTGTATTAGTTTTTTTCAGGAGATTTTTCTGATGAGGAGATATCTATATTTGGTGCTGGTCTGGGTATACTTTCCGGTGGTGTAGGACATGGTATGCTTTACGGCATCTCATATGGGGTTGATGTATCTTCTGGGTCTTCCGTCAGTGTTGATGTTCTTTACGTCGTATAGTTTTAAATCCCTTCTGGCTGTTGTGCTACCTCCCTCTGTTGTCTGAGGAATTTTATTAATTATACCTTTTCCATTATTGCTCTTTCCATTCTATGATTCTTTTCTTTATGTATGCTAGGCGGAGTCATCCTTATATATACACATTAAGTTCAAGCTGTCGAAACGCCGAGTCTAATTTCGAATAAAAGTATCTAAAAAATAGGTAAATCGGTACACAAATAGGTAAACGAAATAAGTAAATGGACTATGCTCGGAATGCAAATATCGAGATCAGTGCCTTGCTGAATGCTGGATTTAACTACGTGTTAAGTATAAAAATATGGGAGCCGGTATCTCTCTACGCTCTGACTAAGATCCCTGATGAAATTAAGCACTTTTGCGGGATCGGAGTAGAGGATATGGTTAATATCATCGCCTACTTTATTTCGATAAAGTAAGCAAAAAACGGTTAAGTTGTTCTTTTCTGTACATCTAGCCGATTAAACAAGCGTATGCACGTTAGGTTGGGTCTCCCATTAACTTATCTTTCGATAGTATTCGATGGACATTTTTGATGTTCTACTCGATGTAACGTCTATCTTCATTATTAATTTATCCAGCCAGGCTGAAGTCTGGCATGTTTACTAGGATTCCATTGAATCCCGTTGGAATGAAGATATCCGAACACGTGTAACAGGAGCTGACTGTTAGTATATACCACAGAATTTCTGTTGGCAAAACGTGTATATGTTTGGATATCATTCTGTAACAGAATGGTTTCCCCTTACTTATTCAAATACTGTACTGTACTGCCTTTTCGTGATTGTGTAGGTATGTTGACAAAACGTGTACTCATTGGGAAGTCTTTCTGTAACTGAATGGGTTTTATTAATTCTTAAGGTACTGTAAAGTATTCTATTTGATGCTTTTGGAAGTCTCATAAACGAGTTTGTGCAACATTTACCCTTTTACTATCTTGTAGGTTCTACCCACCCACTAGTTGTTTAATGCGTTAAATTTACACCTACCAGCCGTTGCAATTATGTTTTCGGCCACCCCGAATTGTATGCGGTGTCAAATTCCTTTGATACTCCACCGGTTTTCTCTCCTGCGTATTCTCTTCTCTTCTTTTCTGCCCCCTTTGGCCTGCATGCGCTCCTCTTCCTCTGCTCCCCTCCCCTGTTGCGCGTGATAATCTTCCTTACTTCCCTCCCTTTGTCCTACGCGTGACGTTAGAAATTTTGCTTACTCATTTTCACTCAACTTTATTTTCTGTGACATGGTCAGTGTCTCTCACACTCGACTGTTCATCTGGTTCACATGTAGTTTTATCAACTCTGGCAACAGGATCATTGAATTTGATCTCTATTTTATCCGCTTTGGTACCGGGCTTTACTAAATCCCGGTACCGATAAAGTGGCAGTACCAATTTGGCTGAAAAACTGTCCTTCGTTTTCTTATCTCCTCTTAGCATTGTTCCAGGGTTCGGGGGAGGTCTAACTTTAGGGTTTGTAAATGATCCACCATTACTTGCATGGGTTTGTACATATATTTTTGTATCATCAATGAAGAGTTTCTCGTCCGTATTTCCACTGAAAGTCACATCAAATGCGTGGACAGTGCTTTTGGTTACACTGCAATGTACTTTATAACACACGTCTGTAAGATTTGTTTTCAAAATGGCTCAAAAAATAATTGGAAAGCCGAAGGTTATAATTTATTGCTCCCAAAAGAGTGAAGTGTTTCCAAAAAGAATGAAGAAAATTTTGAAAGAGGGGAAATATCAAAATGGAAAAATGAAAGGGGTTTTTATTTTGGTTTCTCTTAAACATTTTGGGTTATTTTGGAAGCGTGATTAGAGCTTCTTAGAATATAATTTCAAAATGGCAAATTCTTAACATTTCGGAATTTCTAAATTTATTTTGGAGATAATTGAGAACAAAGTATGCTATCAACACATTATCATCATATCGATTTTCAAATTTTCAAATTTTGGGGGATTGCCAATTTTTGTTTTCGGGAAACATTGGCGAGCCACTAAGAAAGCAATACACGCTCATCATGAATATTTTCAAAATTTCAAAATTTCGGGTTGGTAAGATTGTTTTTGGGGGAATAGGTACGAATTTGGCAATCAGTACATGCCATGTAAAAATGAAAATGTTGCCCAGTGAGCAGCATTATCATCTCTAGCGGTAATTGGTCATGATACCAAAAATTGGCGTCTTGAGTGGCGACATTGTGGTGGTATTATATATTTCAGTAAAACATAAGTAACGGCACTATTTTTATTTGCTGTAAAATGTGCTCTGACTAATGTACAAGAACTGTTGGATACTGGTTTCTATAAATTTTGCCTGTCACACCGATTAGATATTACATTGTCAATCAGCAAAATGCCGCCTTTAACCGAAAATAATTCAATTTACCAATTCAAATGCAAACATTTGTAGTGCAAATACGAATCAACATCAGCACATGGCCTTCAATGTATGGCAGTTAGTGAATGAGCCAACAAAGGGCTGAAGAGAGGATGAAACGCCGCGGTAAATATATATATATCTATTTCACACAGTGTTATTGGAAACGGTAGGAGGATGCCTATCGATAGAGTCAAAGATCAACTATGGAATGATCCTAACTGTGGAAATGACGAAAATGAGGACACGTTCACGCAAAAAGTACCTCCAGAGTTGGGTGTGTATATGGTGGTAAATAAGGGTAGTCTATGTATTGAAGAGGATAACAATCATGTAGATGGCATGGAGCAGTTGCTAGATGTGGTTTTGGACTTACGCCTCTAAAGTAGTGATAAGAAGTGCAGCGCTGTGTTATCTATGATACAAAAATTCAAACAACTTGGTAGAGTTCTGTTCTAAATGTGGGGATATGGAACGCATCAAATATCACAACATAAACAAGATTGTCCAAGATAACGAGGTATGTGGATTTAAGAAGAATAGTTGTGTATCCGGAGAAGATGTTTGAGTTGAGTTATATGTTCTGGATGCAGTAGAATTTATCAAGTCGCAAATATATTTCAAGTCAACAGATTACATTATTACTGATGCGTCTGTCGTCTCGTCAGTTCGCAGTCACCCAATGAACTCCGACCTAGGATATGCAGCAAGAAAAGCAGAACGATTCATTAAAGAAAAGTTCTTGGAAGTAACTTATTGGAGGACGAATAAACCTGATGGAGAGAAATAATTTGTCTCATTTTTACACGTGTACAGAGATAAATCGCAGGTTAATATTAAACCAACGTCTTTTACTTTATATTCTCTTCATAATGCCTTGATCAAGTTTACAGAGAAGGCGAGGAGAGATCAGATTACTTCACATCGGTCTGCTGTTGCATATTTTCCTGTGGAGTTTATCACTATTGTGGAAGACAATGAATCCTATGAAGACAACAGGTACGGCATGATGTAATGTAAAAATGCACGCTCTACTTGTCGTCATGAAATCTTAAATTTCTACATGAGTGTATTGAAAATTGTGTTCAGTAATTATCGAATGAAACATTAAAGGGTATATCTGTGTGCAAAAAACATAGAAATAAACTTCATTGTCACTTTCGACTGTCTTGATACATTGATGACCTCCATGAATGCGAAGATATGTAGTGTGAAGCGTAATGGCAACAAGAGCTGACCGTGTTACAGGTGTCTCATTCCTAAATGTCAACTGCCGTTCAAAAGAAATGAACCCAAAAGGACGCTAAGTGTTTCAATGGATTTAATACACGGATTAATGAATGATGATACAGATGTCATCGACAAATTGAAGAATTTTTCAATGCTTCCAATTGCACATGTCTTCAATAATTTCCCAATAGTTGAGCTGACTCCAGCTGTAGATATTTATGCAATTTTTACATTTGAACCACTTCATGCCCTTTCCCTTGCAATATCACGAATTATCAAGTAATGTACAGGCACAATGCTTTCTGATTCTTTCCTACTTTCTCCATTAATATTTACTGCAAGTGGGAACAAAAGCCAGTTAAGTACAATACGGATATTTTTTCGAAAAACCATGAACCCTTTTTTATCTGGGGTCGATAAAAGTTTCCCTGGGTTCATCTTACGTGTTGATTTTTCGAAACGTTGTAGTGGTGGTAATATTTCCGGTCTGTTCACTCAATTTGGTTTAGTAGGCATACTGGAAGTTACAGATTTAATTAGTGTTGATATGGTATCATCATTCATGGGGTCTATCATTTATCGCTGCTGTGACAAAATTCTGAACGCCCCTGTAACATCAGTATTTATGAAATATGTTGAATTGGTGAAATTTATTCATCGCCTCGATAGTACACCTGGTTCGATGCAGTCCGATCTGCAGAAGCTGAAGACAGATATTTGTAATTTTAGAGATATTGGGAGATCTACATTTGGGGCGTATCAACCATCAAGAATGGGCACACCGAAGTTGCATATTCCTGATAACCTCCCAGTAGATCTAGAAAGAACAGGAGGTTTGGAATATTCGAAGAGCGACCTATACCAAATGGCGCATAAAAGTGTAAAGGCAGACTAAAACATGACATCGGAAAGAACAGGAACCGAAATGGCAGAAACCATGGCTGTTACAGGCGACCGTATGTTCCAAAATCGAAGAAACAATTTTCGTGGAGCCTATGGAGTTTGTTCGAGAAGACCGAACCCCAGTCAAATACAGGATTGTAGAAAATATACGGCTCCTCTCGTTCGTTATGGACCATCCATACCGTTTTTGAAATCGAATACCTCAATTGTGAACTGTTTTTAAAGAAAAGAAGGTTGGATGTAGACTGCATTATTTCTCACCGTTTAAAGGATATAGCACACATTATTGGTGATGATTGTGTACAGGTTCTGACAAATCTTCTGCGAGAAGTCCTGAGCAGCAATGGATTCAATGCGAGAAATTCGAGACAAGTGGAACTTCAAGTTCATGCGTCGGCATATATTTCAGGGTACTCAGTTGCCTCCCTTGACCACATGGAAAGACAAAATAATGAAGGTTTTATCCCGAAAAAAGTTTACATTTTTCTTAACGTGTTGTCGCCAGAACACGTTTTTACGGTTTAAAACTGCCCAGCCTGAATTTACACTAACGAGGCCAGAGACAAAACTCCATCTAAGATGAATATCGTTGCTGCTACGGCCACATATAGAGATAATTCCCTCTTCCACATTTCGGAAAGTACTCCTGCCGAGGCTCGAAAGAAACTCCGCGTACAACATTAACTACAGCAAACGTCTGCAAAAAGAGGAAAGGACCTTTTCCAAGGTTTTGAGAGGGCTTCTAATGAGGCTTGAAATAAGTCCCATGCAGAAACATTAACTACGGAAAGCCACAGTGAGAGGAAACGTTCCCTTCCCAACTTTGGAAACGACTCCTGATGAGGATTGGAAGAAACCACATCCTGATTTTAGAGATATCCAGAAGATCTTCTTCTAGAGAGGAGAAAGAGAGACCCCATAAAACAAACGTCTTGCGGCGTAGCCGAAAGTTTTTTCGCGGAACGGGCAACGAAAAATGGATAGACGCCACTTAAGTCATTCGATATGATATGGGATTTTTTGGCTTGGGTTGTGTGTAAGACATAACAGGATTGTGCTTCCTACGAAGAAACTGCCGTAACCAGGGAGTAGTGGGATAGACTGTTAAGGACTCTAGTGCGACTCTTAGATGTTCGGCATGCTTCATTTTATTTTTGGGGCCTGTCTTGAGCCTCTATGGGAGAATTCCCTCTGGATATCTCTAAAATCAGGATAGAGTTTCTTCCAAGCCCCATCAGGAGCCGTATTCAGAATTGGATAGAGGTCGTTCCCTATCTATGCGGCTTGCCGTAGTTAATATATTTTCGTCGCGATTTTTCGAGCCTCATTAGGAGCCGTCTTCAAATTTGGGAAGGGGTCGTTTCATCTTTCTGCAGACGCTTGCTGTAGTTAATGTGGTACGTGCGGTTTCTTTCGAGCCTCGGCAGGAGTATTTTCCGAAATAGGGAAGGGGACGTCTCCTCTATATTTGACCTTAACAGAAATGATATTCATCTTAGATTGGCCGTTTTCTCTGTCATCAATAGTAAAAACGAAAACGGGATGGGTAATTCACATCAGGAGGTTAGCTAGTCGCCTCGCAATCAAATATCCTGGGAGAAAAGAACTCTCATCACGAAGGTACTAGGACCAAGTAAAGGTCGCCAGCCTTCGAAAAATTCGGCCAGTTCTGTCGTGATGAGGAGTGCCAAGGCACCTCGCTGAACACTAAACCGGGAAATTTGACACTTTTTTGGTTAGGGCGTAAAGTGGGTGTAAAAAATTACCGCTACGCGTCCGAAAAAGCAGATATAGGAATATCTAATAAAGGAGTACTTTTATATGGAGAGCAACATCTTACTCGGAAAATAGGGGGAAGGATCTCTAATCAGGGCGCAATACTTCAAAACGTACTTGCTCAATTTCTTACACCCAGTCTGGGCCAAAAGAAGGGAACCAGCCATGCTCTTTCAAATCTTGAAACTAGGGTGTTCTTTTTCGTTACGAAGTATCACCGCGTGGTGATACTGGATAAGTCTATGGAAATACGAAACCAACGGAGCAAATACCAGACCAAAACCTTTATAACTAAAACACAAACCTTTATAACCAAAACATAAACCTTTACAACCAGAACATAACCCACTTAACCAAAACATAGACCACTACACCAGAACATAACCCACTAAAATCCAGACAAAAAGCAGAGAGGGCTGAAAGTAAAGAAATAATCAAATAATCAAAACACTTGCCTTCTTTTACTATTGGCCCTACCGGTCTCAACATGCGCTCGCGAATTGCCCTAAATTTTTTATCAACATAAATTCTTCAGCTGTACAACTTTACGGTGGTCTGATATACTGGTACTGGAGCTTGAAATGATGAGGGATCTTGCCTTCAGTGAGCTAGCTAAGGTACCGGTCCCATGGAATCCTGCAAAGGCCGTCACCCCACATAAAATCGTTTTTCAAACATTTTGCTGTCCTAAGTAGCGTCCAAGTAACGTAGCCTTGCTTGCTATGTTAATTACAGTGCTTTCATGCAAAGGCAGTCACTTGAAACCAGAACATAAGTGTCGTGCTGTTTTGTAAAGGCGGTGAAGAGACTGTCACGTTTCGCGAAGCACATCCAGAGGGGCATCTAGACTCTACTGGTGTGCTTATGTAACGTGAGAAATTTTTCTAGGTGATGACCCACGCTTCGACATTGGCTATCCTACCCCCCAGAGATAGCGAATAGATCCGCTCCTATTTAGGGTCGGCGACTCTATTCAATATTTTTGGTTGGGGTCGTAACACGTAGTGATTGATACGGCCCCTATCTTAAGGTCTGAAGAGTCCCTTCCTCTCAACGACCGATGAAAAAATTCCGGCAAACTAATCATGGTGTGCATCATTAGCGATCGAGCGGAGCTGAGGCGAAGTCAGACGCAGGGTTTACAGGTTTACGATGCATCTTTGTGAAATTTGGTTATCGACGTGTAAGGGTGAATTACTGCGGCCTGGGAGCAGGCGTCCCTAGGACTACTGTCCAGTAGAGTATGGAGCTATGACCATTTTACATAGTGCGAGTATATGCGGTGAGGATGCCAGACAACTTCTGATAATCTGGGCTTGCAACAGAAGATAGTAATTTGGTGGAGGAAGTTTTACAATTAATTGAGAAACGTAGGCCTGGAAAAGAAATGCCCAGAATAATTTAGGTGTGGAAAGGTCGTTTTAGAAGCCTGTGTGCATTGGAAAAGGCGAAAATTTGAGGATGTTTCATTGAGGTTTCACAAACGGACGGTATGGATCTTCCAGAGCTGAAAAGCAAGCTGACTTCCCAAGCGATATACGACAAGTTCGCAACTGGCGAGTGACCTGTGAAGGTCCTGGAGGAAGAGGTAACTGATGAAGAGGTTGAGGAAGAACCAGTGTTATTCAGAAACAGGACATTCAATCAATCGGCCATAACTAGAGATACGAACACTAATCTCATTATGTGCGAAGTAGATAGACCAAAATATGTACTTCCAGCGTACACGTGTGTTTCATTCTAGACTCAAACCCCAAATATTCAGCCCCCATGATTTCTGCCCTGGATCCGCTTTGGGTGTTCTTCATCACTATATGAACACCATCCGCGTCATTCTCATTTAATTTTCTTTTCCTCTCCCTCACTTTTTTACTTACAATTATTAAACCTCTAGTTCATCAATTGTTCCAGTTTGGTATCAATTGACAACCACAACGTCACTCAACTCGGTAGATACGAGTCGCCCTTTGTCTCTTTTTCTCATCGCTGTCCGCTTCGTCCTACAACGTTACTTTTCTACCCCTTTGCCTTTTAGACTACCGTCCACGGCTAACTGAGCTTGAGCCAATCCTCTGTCCCCATCCATACTGATATCTACCTCCCTAATTGCATGCCCTACAGTCCACTTTACTCATTACCAAATCACCTCAGATTCTCACACACAGAAGTTTACACTTACCCCCATATCTTTATATCACAGTACACGTGTTATCGCCAGACTTCTGACACCCACACACTCACCGATTCCCACGAACATACACCAACTGCATAGTGCTACAGAATTGGTTGATTGTCCGACCACTCGCACCTGCCATTGAGTCTACCGACACAGTTTGCCGGTTATCAAATGTTTCTCACGCGGGGCCGTCCGTCCCGACACAAAAGGACGGGAGTCCGGAGTGCGAAAATATGGACCAAATATTCGATATGGTGGTAGGTATAAAGGCCGATGTGGTCAAACTAAAGTAAGATAAGGGGTCCAAGGGTCCCAATATGTTAGGTGCAATGTCCCGCTCCTACGATCAAACCCAACCTAGCGATAGCGAAACTATCAGCGACAGAGAAGATGAAGAGGTTACGATACGGCAGCTACAGCGGCAACTCAAGAAGGAAAAAAATAAATGCCAAAAGAAATCTGAGGCGCGCTGTTCAGATAGCGAGAAAGATAGTAGTAGCGATAATGAGGATCTTGCAACTCGAAGACACAAGGCGGAGAGGGCCAATGTGATCTATAGTACGTAGTTAGAATTAAAATTTGAAATCAAGAATTGGATCGCCGCTACTACATTTCTAAGTTCGTTTAGGTAGTACGGATCGGTGGAACAGTTCGTAGCCCAGTCTCCCCATTCCAACAAAAAGGGACAGGCCAGGAATCGACTGGAGCCCAGGCCTGGTCCAGCTCCCTAGATTTAGCTACAAATGAGGACGGCTGGAAGAGAACTATCTTAAAAACATGTACTGAAGTCGATTTCCGAAGGATACTAGTGATAGAGATGTCGAGCAGTGGAAAGCCGTGGTAGTAGCCTTGCTACTAGATGAGAGTAGGAAAGGGATCACGCGAGACGAATCGCTAATGGTTTTTCAAGCGATGCAGCAGTTCAAGTTAGAGAAACAATTATCTTCCTGAACGCAGAGATCTGACAAGTCAGGACCTGCCGGGGCGCTTGCAGAATAGACCTTATTAAAACTTAGAAACTTCTTACAAAAAGTGGAGGATCTCCGAGATGTAGTACCTTTACATGCCGTCGGAGCGTATTATAATGACGAGTATTTACGCCATACGTGGAGGAATGTGTTCATGGGGCAAGCTGTAAGAAAAAAGGGTTTTTATGTTTTCATCATTATAATGAGTATTTACTGTTGGAATGACGATGGGTTGACCTGCCCGCCGCAGACGCCGAAAAATCGAGGGGCTTACCGTGTAAGTATTGCTTACAGAAAACTGTGAACAATGCTTACATCTGGTCCTCGATTTTTTGGACTGGATTGAATTTTGACCAACTGTACTTCTTGACTGACTTTTGTTGATTGATTGATTTGTTTTATTGATTTTGATTGACTCAACGAACTCCACTGTGAGATGTAGTTGGTGTCATTTTTGCGTATAAAAGGCACAACACCAATTTGTGTCTACTGAAAAATAAAAAGAGCACCGGGCAAAGTTTCATTCTCCTCATTTGCCTACTTGCCGACCCAGTAGTATACTTTTAGCTATTATAGGTTCTTGCATTGCGTCTCTTAATATTGTGCGTGTAACTTGGTGTGCAGTATACGCAGCCGCATAGTGCTTACGCGCGACATTATTGTCATCACTACTTTCATTTACTTCCTGACCGAAGCACTCATCGTTACGCTATATTGATATATTAAGTTTCCACATTCCACAATTCGGTTGACGATCAAACACAACATGGAATTGACAAGACTTAACACGACACGTTATGGTCGCTTTAACAACCGTCTGATGTATATTGATCGGTAAATTAATTCCAGAGTATGCTGTATGAGCACGAAGGAGTTGTTTGTATTTCCACCGTGTATCTAATTGAATTCCAACTCTTAATTCAATTCAAAAAATTTGTCTAGGAAGCAATTTAAAAGAAGCAGACATTTCAGAATGTAATGAAGCTTTTGCACGTGATCTTGCGCCCATATTTGCTTTATTCCGTTGTTCCTTTCTTCGTCCGATATTAAGCAGTTCTGTTCCATCCTCCGGGAGGATTACCTGGTTGCATTTCACTATCTACATCTTCCTCTTCCTTGTCGTATTAATTTTCTAATCCATATAATTCTGGAAGGTAGTCACCATAATTGAAGTCGTCTTCAACGACATTTTCAGATGGGTTTCAGATTATTCTTGGGATGGGTTTTGATTTTCAGATGGGTTTTCAGAATTTTCACTTCGTTCATTATTGTTAGATTCGTCACGTTGTACATTACCCTCTATATAACTAAACGTACTACAGGAGTCTTTATCGTTTTGATCCTCCGTCTGACTCGGATGTAGAGTGAAATGTTTTAATTGTACCAGTAAATATAAAATCTTTTTCAACACCCCTTCCCTAATTTTCCTATCCATCCCAACTGCTGCCTTTGCGATTTCAAATGATCGCGTTAATGTCTGCATCGCAATTTCCAACCTATTCTTGTCATTTGTTGGGTTCCTGTACGGATGCACGAGTAGAGAAAGAGACCGATAATTGTTTCGTATGTTTATGAGCGGTTCCCCATTTACGTTACCGTGAAGGACCTGAACAACAGGTGTCTCACACGTAACGGCTTCTAAGTGCCATAATGCACTTTCTGTATATTTAGGTACCGTCATCTCAAATTTGTGTTGAGATTGAGTAAAGATGATCAATGTTGGTGATGAAAAGTAGAGGGTATGAAAACAAGATGAGTGACAATGGGAAAATGGGGCGTATGAAAACAGGATGAATGACAATGGGACGTATGAAAAATAACAATGTGCTCCCAGTTGGGTATGCATTTATCAGAAAAAATGTGAATTTAATTTTAATACGCAGTTGGTGTATGACATTGAATATGTCATACTCTTTCCCTCACAAATCATCAATTTGTCATACTCCTGATATGTCACTTTGCATAGTGCCATCCCCTTCTTATGTCACTTTCATGTTGACATACAGCCAACATCGAACTTCTCAGCCTTGTCAGCAGCCTGATGGCGAAATGACCCATAGTGTTTTTTGTATATACAATTTGTATCATAAAATGTATGGACACGTTGCATAATTTTATTGGTTATACAATTTTGTAGTAATGATACAAATTTGACTGTCAAGGCCAAACAGAACAAGACAATACATGTTTGTATGTTCCATTCCCCAAAGCACAATCCAAAAAATGAGGTCTACACCTACTCACAACTCAACCATGTGCTAACCGTCTGTCTCCACTATCCCTTCCACATCCCTCTCACCGTAATTTTTAATATGGCAGAAGTCCTTGGCGAGAAGGCATCTGTAGAACAGACTGAGAAAGCACTCACATCAGCCAAACAGGCCGACATTCAGCGTGCGTGCAAACGACAGCGACTCTCCTGTAATGGAAGAAAAGAGATAATATCGTCACACCTTATCCAATACAAAGTAGAATCAAAGGATGAGGGCCTTCATCTCAGCAATGAATACATCCTGCACGGGGTGATAGAAAAACCGAATGACACATAAACATCAACCGTCCGTTCTCATGCTCCTATATGGACTTCAAATGAATACGCAAAGATTTGTTATATAATTGACGATCTAAGACACCTTACCGCTTTTATATCCTTGAATCGTCCCCCAGAAAAACGTGCTGGGATAAACAAGATACGACATGATCCATGGGGCGTCGAATTTCAAGAATCCTTCAATACCAATGAATTTTACGATTCAAGACCGGATGTATGTGACGGTGTCACGGACGATTTAACATTCTCATTTGAGCCTAACGAACACCTCATAGAACGCCCAGGTGAGATGCTGATAAGCAAGTGGAGTTGGTTACGATCGCGGTACACCATCAGCTACAAGAACTTTAACAAGTCTGGGTAAGGAAAATTTGACGTATTTCCGGATTTTACCAACGGCCAGCAAATATTGTCCTATATGCACTGAGTTTTCAAGGCATCACCTTTAATTGACACGCTAGTTAGGGAAGTGGGGGATGGGATGCGAGGTGAGGTTGGAATTGGTGAAGATAGAACTTCTGATCGGACATCGGAAGCTTTATCCGACGAAACGTCATCTCGTGGTCGAAAAAGAAAGAGCGAGGAAGTCGACTGTATGAACAGGGTCGCAGATGGCTTGTCATGTCCTGTTGAATTTCATTGAACATTAATTCTGAACAAGAGAAGAAAATGGAAGCAACAACACTGGTACAGCATAAAGAAGTGGCCGAGACAGTCGAGTCACTTATGAATTTGGAGTGCGAGCTGCGTGCAGACATTCTTTCCGAAGTGGAACTTGGAGACATTGATTACAAACACTACCTAACCAACCGTCTCAAACAAATAAAAGACAAGATCAACGATTGCTTGTTGTAGAATTGATTTAATTATGATATTTACTCACGTAGGACGAAGCATTCTGTTTGCAGTTATAAGTTCAGTAAAGTACTGTCGAGTTGATGATATATCAAGATCACGTCTCCTCACCTCAAATGGAACACATTCGTCTTGAACAATTATATCCATTCGCACACCTTCTAGATCCGTGTCCAACTGTTTTGGGACGAAAGCGGAGTGGGTCTCATCAATAATAAAGTTGTGTAGTTTACAGCCGACTACAACAACTTGAGTTGACTTGTGAATGCTCACCCGTAGCGGCCTCCATGAAATCCTCCTCCCAACATGTACCCCAAATGCTTGTTCAATGGTGATTCCGGCGGACGAAAGTCAGCAATTGAAACACTCACGGTATTTGTCCGCACGATGGCCAGGCAATGGAGTCAGAAGCTTCCAAGTGCAGAAATAGACTTCATCTCCGGAAATACAAACACCTGGAAGAATCCGGTCATCAGAATCCTGTAAATTGTCGAAAAGTGCACTGAGTTGTAATGCGACATGGTCATGGGATGAGCCGGGTGTTACAACAGAGACAAAAATGAACCGTAATTTGTGGTGGCAAAGGCCTTGTGTATTTAGTGCAAAAGAGTCTTCACGGTTATGATAAACAGATGGATTGGCCATGTCGCGTAGTGATGGAGCAAGTTCTTTATAACCAAACCATGCACAGCCCCGACACACCCTCTCAGAGGAATGTTTTCTTTTCTTGAGAAGACGTAGCTAGCCTCATCCAGTGGCGGTAAATAATCATATGAAAATGAGATGTCAAGTGCATCATCAATTGTAGACAGGACCATATCGATGTATTTAAATAATGTTGATGAAGACAGAGCAGTCATAGCCAATAAATCGAGATAGGATCCACCAGAAAGCCAACATAGTGTAACGAATACCGGAAGCTGCATTCGAGAAGAAAACACGTCTTTCCCCTTAGGTTCCACTATTGTAGAACACAGTGAATTGAAAAAGTCCCACGGCATTCTGAGAATTCTCGTTCTGCAGGTGATTGAAAGGTCACCAAGAATCTCCTCGACTGTCCTAATATCTTTTCCCATATTACGACCTATTCGTTCAACAGAGCGGGGATGTAGAGATCTCATGTAGGTCAAGAGGGAGGCAGCAGCAGAGACTTGGAGTTTACGAATGACGGCAGTTGCTGCACAGAACGATATATCATGATGTGATCGGGAGACATTATGGGATATATTTGTAGAAGAGAAGCAAAACGACCAACTTGAACTCGAATGGTGGTCCGATTTGTTAGAACGTAGAGACCGTTGCGGTCAACACCCGTCGTTATGATAAATTTCTGCAGCCATACATAGCCTTACACTAATCATCATACATGTTTAAAGAAAATCTGGAATGTACATGTACGTGCATAGTCGCCACGTGTTGCACCATACATATCGAATATACATGTATTATACACCTGGAACGGGCCTTATATTATGAGTATCAATCATAAGGGCGCTTCGTCGCTACCAGTTGAGTGAGGATTTTAGCATGTGTATGCTAAATATCTACCAAGAAATAGTAGCGAAGAAGCTCCAACGCTATTTTCCTTACGACTCCAAGCCGAAAAAATCTCAGCAATGAAAACTAAGTGCCGTTCTATAGGCTTTTGCAAAAATTTTACAACAGCAACTTTTTGTTGTTGACAAAAAATCGTTTTACGAGTATATTTAGGGTGCAGGGTATTACAGTCAAAACAAAAAAAATGAACAGTCAATTTTGCAATTGTGGAGTGAGAAATGATTTTATTAATGTCTCAAGAAATGTAAACAGTTAAACATTACTGTCAACAGTAATGTCAAGGAACAATGTGCGCTCAATTTTAACCCATGGAAAGACACGAAAATTTATTTGGAAAGCAAACGGCACATTCAGTAATTTTAAAAAGGGGATGGATTCGTCAGTTGTCAACGGACGGTGGCGTCGACTGTGCACTGCAGAAACAAGGTAGAATATCAAACTGTTATTAAATTTATAACAAGTAATGACAATTATTGTCAAACAACCATGCCAACCGTCGTAACACATCGAACACGTAATCAAGTTGCGAAAGAAAAAAGACACAGAAGAGTATTAACAATTATTGCTACAAGGTATAATTGAACATATTATACAAATTGAAGTAATAAAAAGGGTGATGTGCAATGTCGCCATATTTTCAACTTTCAAGAACACTGCAAAAGATTTTCTACGTCAGAATTCCATAGAATGTACAGAATACAGAGCCGAAGGGGATTCGTAGGTCGTACGAAGTCAATCTTCGGGGTCATGTTTAGTCTTTAGGCTGCTTGTCTTTATTCGAATTAAGGTGATGCGAGGTCCAAGGCCATGTCAAAAGCTGACGTCTGCAGAGACGGAAGGTGAACAGAGCCGAAGTGGATTCATAGGTCGTGCGAAGTCAATCTTCTGGGTCACGTTTAGTCTTTAGGATGCTTGTCCTAATTAAAGGATGTGAGGTCCAAGTCCCCTTAAGTAGGATCTACCTGCCGCCCAAGCGGCGGGTGGAGGATAGTACTGTAAATGTCGGACAGAAAGTCAGTGTATACTGTACACTGCCATCGAAAAACAGGTGGAAGAGGGGTCACTTACTGGAACGAGGGAACAGACTTAGAGAGTGACATGACGTCACACTAATGTCACGTTTTCGTGACCGGATGTGAAATTAGTCACGATTAGGTATACGTACTGTAGGCGCGACGTTTGAGCTCAAAAATGTCTAACACGTGTTACAATTAATTGCACCATACGGCCCCTTCGTCAAGAGAAAGATACCATGTGTCGGCCACGAAAAGGTTATGTTGACCATCACTTCATTCCAATCGTTGAAGTTGTTCTAGCGACTTCGGTGAGAGGGACATCCGGTCTGAAGTGTGTGAAGATGTACTGACCGATCGGGGATCGTGAATATTGGATTGTCGATACACGGTACGTGGGAAGTCGCATGCACCCTGGTGTGTTGAGTTTTGGTGTGTGACAGTGGCATGCTCCGATATGGGTTTTTTATTTTTCAGTCTGCCACCAAGAGGTGTGTTTGCTTTGTGTATGCCGTTCCGGAAATCATCCGTATTTGTTGCCACTTTCCACTGGGAGAGAGAGATGTTCCGTGTTGAAAACACGTTATGTGTATACCGTTTTGTGTGTCGGAGTCAGCCGTGGGTTGTGGAGGTGATTGTGATTTCTAGCCGATGGTGAGTGTGGTCGAACCGTCACGTTGGTATGTGTGATTTCGTGTAGTTTCGTCTTCGTCCGTTGCGGGTGGTTTGTTCATCCGGCGTTGTTGCTGCCGGTGGTATTTTGGCGCCATGCGTGCAGCTGTCAGTTGAATCGCTCGTGAGTTAAATTCATTCCATAAGGAGGCGTTTTGAGATATCGGCACACCACGTGTGAATTATCGACCAATGAAAACATTGAATTAATTTTTCCGTAAATATTTCTGAAAAGTTTTGATTTTGATTTTCGTTGATTTTTGTGGTGAGATGATTTGGATTGTCTTTGCGCGTACAGCGGACTTTTATTTTTGGCCCACACATTGTATTTTGATTCCATGGGTGTCCGAGATAACTTGTTTTGCAGTTCATTCTAAGTGTTTTATTGTACCAGTTAATGCTGAAATCCAGGTCCAATTGCGATGTTTTTTATCATTTTCTTTGTTTCCAGGTTCCGGATATCAGCTTTGGGGATTATTTAAGCCGATTCTATCGGGCGATTGAGTTGTTGATATAGGCCGGCAACTCAATCTTCTTCATTTTATAGTAGCCCACTAACTTGTTCCTCGGGAGGTGCCAGGTATCCTCAGCCGGTGTGTAGCCGTACCACCGGACTCGGTAAGTTAACTCTCCTATTTTTGGGTTTAGGTGCTGTTTATCGGTGTTGATGCCGTGGTTCACTATCCGTTAGATGACGTATTCTTCTGTTTCTTCCGACTGTTGGTTTTTGTTCATCATCTCATGGTGTGGATCTGTTTCCCACGGCGGGGTCTGTTCATCCCCGGTTATTTCCGAGTTGCTGTTATCGTCTACCATGTTTTTGGTTCTGATTCTATTCTCCTGTTCGGATTCAGAGTCGTCATTTTCATTCTGTCCTTCCTTTTAGGGAGTTATGTCGTCGTTAAGGACGTTATGTTCTTCCTTATA
>JAULBU010055126.1:0-12267 GCA_032358235.1 Odonthalia washingtoniensis | reverse complement strand
AGTTATTTATGTTTTCAGTGTCATTTATTCCGAGTACATGAATAGATGGTCACAATTTACAATTGGATTTGTGCTTTCATGAACTCATTTTGTTCGCGATCTGTATAAACATATGCCGGATCTTTGATGTTCGTAACAGCAATCTGCGTTGACTTTACTAGACATGGGAATTTTTGGGGGTTAACCTTTCCTTGAAGCCCCTTTTCCCCGTTTCCACAGCTGAAAATGTTTCGCCATAATTGGCCAAGTTTCTTCTTCTCACAGATCTTTATCACCTCATCTTCAAGTAGAGAAAAGTTGATACAAAATCGTCACCATTTCAGAATAGCATTCATTGCGTCGACTATAATCAACGAAAATTGGAACTCTAGGGATCTATCAGTGAAAGACAAGTGCTTCAATAATAAAATTAGTCACAAAAATTCTAACTGTGTACTCGTTTTACCACGCTGTATTCTCTCCAATTGAAAAAATACTGCTGCCTTTTACTCAGACTCAAGGCCCTAAGTAGTGGTTCTTTTCCATTTGAGCCATCGTCTCGAAATTTTGTTGGGCAATTTGCGGCTCCCCGTAATAAGTAAACCCAAATATTATTATTATTTACATATCATGTTTCATGATGACTCTGGTTAAAAGAAAAATGGAACGATTGATGAATCTGTAAATTCTGAAAGAAAAAGATAGTTCTGTAGTTTCTAAACTTTTTTATCATCTCACCGGTACGACCAAAGTACTGGGCCTTATATAACCATTTCGGTCATACTCACCACCACCGAGTAATTGGTGTGTGTGATTAACATATTAAGTCACATGACTATTGTAGTGTACACTATGATTTAAACCACGACAGTGTATTATTTAACCTAATATGATACTGTTGTGATTTTTTGCATTCAGGTACACAATGGTTGTTTTTTTGTATCTTTCAGACTACGGTGGGATCTGTGCGATGCGAAGCGAAGCTAAGTTGTTCAGCAAAATCTGGATATGTTCTCGTCTTTTTCTTTATTCTTTCTCTTCTCTAAAATCCCCGTCTGTTTAGACTCAACCCATTGGGCTCGTAATTCCTTATCCTTTCCCTGCTCACGTGTATTCTATTGCCTCCAACGAGGTCTTTGGTCTGCTGTTCCTTAGCGGTTTCTCCCGTGCTCCATCATGTTTGCGTGTGCATCATCCTGCTCTCATGCTTTATTGTATTTGTCACTATTGTGGCGTTGCCGAATGGGCTCCGTGTGCGTGTTTGTAAATTTGGGCTTAATTCACCAGGATTTATTATTTTGCAACTGGAGTCATATGTTGATTTCCTATCTATACACACTTGTGAACATTCACACTCTCTCTTGGTACTTAAGTCTCTTCAGTGACTATACCCAAGACTCCCTGTTAACCTCTAATGACTCGTGCTTTGGGAGAATCAGTTTTCCTTGGTGAGCTATTTTATTTAGCATTCGATGACTAACAGGATTCCTTTTCGTAAGTGCATCTGCCACATTTTCTTTCCCTTCTAGCCACCTTATTACGTCAACTTCCTTTGATTCAAATGAGTCTCATATTCATTGCACAGTCTGCCGTAGGCAGTAGTCTTTGCCTTAATGAAGTGTGTTTATTGTGTCGTATAGACCTTTTGAATCCACGTTGAGTATGAGCTTGAACTTTTCATATGGAAATGAGCTTAGAGCTAATTTTAAGTTGTATGCTCGATCTTCGGCGTCTGCACTGGCTAGTATCTCCGCACCGTATGAATAATGACATACGCGTTTCTGTTTTGTGCTCGCCCAGTCGATGAAATGGTAAACGTTATCCTCCTCACAATGTCCTTTGAATCGGAGACCTACTAGAAAACCCGTCTGAACGTATAGTTTTGTTCGTGAGTTGCTGAAGGCGGCGTCTGAGGATGACGTGATTGTTGCATCAGAATGTATCGGTGGTTTCCTGAATAATACTTCAGCTCGTAAGTCTTTTAGCTATTTCAGCAAACCGTTAGCTTGTAATATTTTTTCTACGTTCAACATTGGTATGCGCTGTTGCATATAGGAGCCGACATATGATGCTTCCGGGAGAACTCCTCAACCTAGCCAAATGAGTTCTCCGGGCATAGTCCTGAAGGATCTGGCATAGTTCTGAAGGATGCCGTCTCTTGTTCTGTGGCCCCTGATGTACAATCCTTACTTAATTCCACGTTTATCGGGAAAGGTTGAATTTCTTGCATGTATGTTTTAATTGATAGCAATACTGCACCATATTGATACTGAGTAATACCCGCCCCATTAAATTTGAAATTTCAGTCAACAATGGTTTTGCTGATTGGAAAGCGTTTTGAAATGTGTTTGTTGAACTGCTTGATGTCTTCCATACTTCCGGCTATTAGTAAATCGTCAGTGACTTTTGCTATAATAATCTTTATACTTCCCGCCTTACATTTCTTTATGAACAGCTGTGGGACTTCCATCACTCTTCCGAATGATGCCTCTTGTATCAGCCATGATTAGAACACTTTAGCCCATTGCCTACATGCCTCCAAAATTCCGTATAGCACTTTCAGAAATTTCCAAAAGACTTCCACAAGGTCCTTCCCACTCCCTCGGAAGTCTCACGTAGATCTCCCTCGGTATAGCACCACTCTGCATATATGCCCCTTTCACATCCAGGCACCCAAGCTTGAATCCTAATATGGTTGCTAAGATGCAAATAAGACATATCACATCGAATTGTGCTGTGGCGTAGTCTTTTCGTATGTTATCACGGCAACATATCCCTGTTGCCGTGTGGGCATAGGCGCGCTTTTAGTCTTTTCCGGCCGTTCTTCTCAACTTTAACCCTGTACACTATATGTGAGTCGATGACGTTTGCAGATTGTGCCACGGAATCCTCTCTAACTACTTGATACTCGTGCTTCCAGTTGGTGTCTATTTCTATTGAGACTGATTTGTTAAGTATCCAACGCGGGTCACATTCAGGTTTCTTTCGTGTAACTTGTGCTGGTCCTATTACTTTTTGTATGCTATCTAGTATTTGTTGCTCATTTGAGTCGAGTTCCAGTGTGTCCTTTTCGTTTATTGATACATTGTTATATTTCATTGTATTCCCGATGTCTTGTGACGTGTTTGCAGTAGCCGGTTTACTCATCATGGCACTTCGAGTTATTTATGGTGGTGAGTCATCTTCCAATTCGGTAGGTATCATTTCTATAGACATATTAGTTCCTGTCTCGTTCATATTTTCCGGTAATTGGTGCGTGGTCAATGCTTGGACGATTTGTATTACTTCAAATGTTCCGTCCTTCATGGTTTCAATTTGTACGTCGTGATCCAATAGTTCATCCTCCAGGCTTTTTTCCATAAGTTCCTTTGCAATTTCTGATTCCGGTGCGATCCGGATGTGTTCGTATGCTATGGACATAGGGAGTCCCCTTTTTGTTACGTCCGAATTTGACGCTATGTTTATATTCTTCTTCAACTTTAGCGTCCATCCACCTCGTTCTTTCGTTTTTCTTTGATGTGTTGAAGTAGATCCATACTGTCTTCATTTACTTAATGAAGACTGTGGTTCCACGTTGCGTACTTTGGATGGCATGACTCTATGTATTGAACATATTGCCGTGGTCTCTATGTGCGCTTTTAATATTTGTTGTGGGAAAAAAAATTGTTTTTGGGATACGCAGTATTGAAGGTGAGTATCCTCTTGCCACTTAGAAAGCGCTTAACGTATCACTACCATGAAACATATTTGTCATGAACGAGGCTCTTGATATCAGGGTATCTGGTGAAGCAGTTGTGTTTTATTTTTCAATTCTCGAAAGCACGAGCTTGGACACATCATTGTTGCGTTCTATGCATCCATTTCTGGAGTAAGATCTTGAAGGTCTTGGATTTAGTATAATGTCATGTGTTTTAAGGAAGCTTTCTAGTATCGTTCTGCAGAATTCAGGGTCGGTGCTGAATGATTTTAGTGAACCATGTTTATATATTCACTCTGATTCTAGTAGTTCTTTCATTTTGTACGCCGATCTGTTGGTTGCAATTACGCGTGCAACATACCGTGTTCCTACGTCGATGATGTTTAGTACCTCCAAATTGATATTATTTATATAAAATATTACGAAGTCTGTCTGAATTTCTTCATTAAAAGCTTCGTTTACGAGGAAAATTCATACCTTTTTCATTTCCATTGGTCTTCATGTAGCTTTGCAGGTATCGCATGCTTGGTGTATTTGTTCGCATGCCATCTTTATTTTACCAGTGATGAGTCCGCCATCATCGAAAATCATCTTCATTTCAGTTTCTGTGGCGTGCGTGAAGCGGTGCATCTTTTCACCATATTTAGTTGCTGTCTTGGGAAATTGTTCCCTCGTAAACTTTTGCTGCTCGAGGTGCGATGCGGTAGAATATCAAAACGTACGAGATTGTTTCCGTCATCATCCGGTGAAATGTAAGTATAGAATGTACGAATTGATGCGCCCCATGGTCTTTTGAATACGATTTTTGTTGGTGACGAGCGATTATATGTGTCCGAATACTGTTTAGTGTCCAGTCCAATTATCAATGGTGATTCCCCAGTAAACAGATGGGACGTAATTTTTGTTGACTTTTTATTTAAATCATTTATGGTGAGATTCCAGGAATATTTTATGAGTTTTACGCCCGCGCAGTTGACTCCCCACCCATGATTATAGTTGCTTCTCGGGGTGCTGTAGTATGAGCGGGATAGCTAATGCGTCAGAAAGTTCTGTTGTGTTTGTTACACTTCCTCCTGATTTTGGTGCTCCTTCATCCAGTATAGGATTAAGGTCAGTACCACGAATTGCTGGCTCCTTTGACGAAAAACGAACCAATGTTTCTTTGATGATCATTTTCGGACGGTTTTCATTATGCATGCTTCCGTTTGTAGTGCTTTTTCAGCTCTGACCTTTTCCAGGCATGTATCTAGATCTTTATATCAGTGACCACTTTTGCCACATTCAAGACATTTAGAGTCTGCCTTCATCTTCTTAATTTTATCCTCTTTTGTATTGTAATCTTGGTCATGGTACCATTTTCCAAGCATAGTGCTTTTATCAGACTCATTTGCGAAATCCCCCCCACTAGTTTTGACTCGTGCTAGGGATTTTGTTGCATCTCTAAGAGTCAACATAGTCTCACGACTTATTTTAGATTCTGTTTGTGCTTCCTCAATCTTTTTGATGACTGTGTTGTCTTGACCTTGTGTATGTCCATCTATTGGCCGTTTTAGTGACTTACATACGATTTCTGCTTCTTTTCTTAGTATGATTCTTATAAGTGTATTCACATTGTCATTTTTAGGTATGTTGTACGTTAGTTGAAACATGAGCGAATTCAGCGTATCCGATGTAAGCTGTGCATTTCTGAGCAACATAATGGCAAATTGTCGACCTGCAAAGTTACTGAGGTTTGTAGTTTGATTTTCGTATATGGCGACTGCACCGCTGAATCGATTTGGAAAGCATGAAGCCATTTCCTGTTCTTTTCTTATCCAGGATTGTATATTCGATAGTAATTCTACGCCTCTTATTAGCATTTCTGTGGGCGTATCCTGAACAATAATGCTGATCAGGTTTTGCACGAGTTTTGATCTAGTAGGGTCATTTTCATCTCCAGATGGACATGTAATACTTTTCTTTTCGGCCTTCTGTAACATATTTTGCGCGATATCATCCCACGCCATATAGATTAGGTAGCCCGCTCCCTTGAGTAAGGCTTTTGATTTGGTGTCCATCTCCACAAACTTTTTCATCATTTCTATCCATCTTTTCAAGCTGTCGCGGTATCTGCTCTTGACTTTTTCATTAGTTATGAAGAGTGGTTGGTGTGTTGCAGTAGGTATACACCCGTTGATTTCTGATGAAGGAACAGCTAGAACTATAACTGTGCGTTTTTGCATTCAGGTACACAATGGTTGTTGTTTTTGTTTCTTTCAGAGTGGGATATATGCGATGCGAAGCGAAGCGAAATTGTTCAGAAAAATCTGGGCATGTTCTCTTCTTTTTCTTTATTCTTTCTCTTCTCTGAAATCCCCGTCTATTTATACTCAACCCCGTCGGGCTCGTAAGTTCTTATCCCGTCCCTGCTCACGTGTATTCCATTACCTTCAACGAGGTCTTTGGTCTGCCGTTCCTCAGCTGTTTCCCCCGTGCTCCATAGTGTGTTTGCGTGTGCATCATTCTGCTCTCGTGCGTTATTGTATTTGTTACTATTGTGGCGTTGTCGAATGGGCTCCGTTTGCGTGTTTGTAAATTCGGCCTTAATTTACTAGGCTTTATAATTTTGCATCTGGAGTCATATGTTTACTTCCTATCAATACACACGTGTAAACAGTCACAAATATACTGCACCTGCTGCTCCGACTTATCTTTTTGTAATCTTAAGACGCCCCCACGAATGAAAATCTTTCAATTAATTTTTCATTCGTATATAACTATTTCAAATATTGACATTTGAAAATATGATTGATTATTTGAATTCGGTCATATAAATTAATTTACTCGGGGTTATTCGGTATCTAAAAATCTTGATAAAACAGATTGCTTCGGCTGCACCGTAGTTAGAATTATTTAATTTCTCCTCACAAACAATTAGTGTGGCTGTCTCACCGTCCTCAGCAATGAGTAAAAAATGGCTCTTGGGGCCATCCATTTCACCGAATTGGCGTACATCGCGAGACAAGGGTAGTACCAGGACCCTGGCTTCTTCTACAACCAACTTATTTGGCTCCGTCTGGAGACTCAGACGGAAGAGGTCCAATTAGTCTCAATGTCGTTGATACGTCCGTGGCCCTATGGGCTGAGTTTTGAAATGGTAGGTTATGACACTTTTGCCACACTTTCTGTTCGTCAATATGGGAAGCAAATTTTTATTGTTATTCACCTGCAGCTTATTAAGCATGTGTATTGCATCTGGTTTTCAGCAACATATTTACTGCACCTTCAAATTAAGTAAAATTTCAATTTTCTGCACCTTCATCTCCACCTAAAATTGATCAAATATGATGAAATTTCAACACCTGCACCTTGAAATCAGGACCTGCACCTTGAAACATCTGATGCTGCGCCTGAAAACGAGATTTGAAATATCTTTTGTATTTGTCTATGGCGTTGAGAGTAGAAAGGGGGAAGAAATGTGGTTGGTTGGATAATTGTTATTAGAAACTGTTGAGATTAATCATTTTGATGAAATATTTGAGACTGGAAATAGTTGATATTTTTGTAGGTGCATCTGCGGGTTCCTCCGTACTTCTTACGTATTCAATCCGTATGACGCCTTGACTAATCAACTCACGAATATAGTGCTGCTTAATGTCTATATGTTTGTTTGTTGCTGATGTTTGGGAGTTTGTTGAAATTTTGGAAGCCACCATGCTGTTTGAAAAGATTGTTGTTGGTGAAAATATATGTGAACTATCGTTCCAAGGTCTTCGATGTTGAATTTTTGAGAAAACTTTCCGGACCCAAGTAACATCTTTTGTACAAGAAGATAGTGTAACGTATTCTGCTTCCCCGGAAGATAACGCTATCACAGTTTGCTTCTTACTTTTCCAAAATACTGGCGTAGTGTTGGCGACGATAAGGAACCCTGATGTTGACTTTCTTGTCTCCGGATCACCACCCCAGTCGGCGTCGACCGCAGCACATATATGTTCCAGTTGTAAGTAAACATTTACTTTGAAATGTAAACCAAAAGAAATTGTACCGGATATGTAGCGAAGTATACGCTTCAATGCGGCTATATTTTGTGACAGGGATCATGAATCTTATGGGAAACAACGGACACAGAAAAAGTAAGGTCCGGGCGAGTTGTTATTGCCAGGTATGATATGGCACACACCATTGATTTAAACAGTCTGTGTTGCGATCTTGACAGACTATTATCATTCGGTAATGGGGTGGAGAGGTCCTCATTTCGTGGAAGAGAGGTCATCACATTGTTGCATTTGCCAAACCCAACCTGCTTGAGTAATCGCAGCGCATATTGCGACTGGTGAATTTTTATACCGTGTTTCATCCGATCTATCGACCAGCCGATGAATTCTTTGAGTTAACCGTAGAGCTTGATGTCGAAAGTATTGGTAAGCTTTGACTTGAATTCGTCGAGAAGTCTTTTGCGGTTGGAGGAAAACAGCATATGGTCTACAAAAAGAAAAAGTATGATAGAACAACCGTTTTTCTCCAAGACATAGAGACGCTTGTCGAACTCTGAAACAGTGAATCCACAAGATTTGAGATCCGTGTCGATCACAGTGCCCCAAATCATTTCCGATTGTTCCGCAACGTATAAGGACATTCTTAGAATACAAATACTTCCAGGTTGAGCTTGAATCGTAGACGAGTTAGTCGGTTATTCCATTCGTATGGGGATATCCAATTTTCCATAGAGATAGGCGTTGGTCGCATCTGCACCTTCGAGAATTAAGTATTGCAGTGCTACAACAGAAAACAAGACGCGGAGTGTCTCATGTGAGGAAACTGGAGCATACAAATCGTCGGGGTCAAATTCTTCTTATGGTGTCTGCATGTCTCCTCTAAGAACGCAGCGGGCTTGAAATCATCGAGTTGATTCGCACGAATTGTCCGTTTGAGAGTTACTGTGCGTGTATTCGGCGTTCCTTTTGCTAGGTCCACGTTCCTCGGCGAACAAGTGCATCAGATTCTCTGTTAATTGCAGCTGACCATTTGGTATAAGTACAGCCTTCTTCAAACGATGTTGGTAGCGGAGGTCCATGTGATATGCCTAGATGAGATCAATTTGGTATAAATGCCTAGGTCAAACATTGAGCAAGGGATTCTTCAACAAGACTTTCTTCTACTTTGTTCTTGTCTTTTACTATTCTTTTCCTTGATATTCCATCTACCAAACTTGTGAATGATGGCAAATTATTGCTGTCGGTAAAGATGTGAAAATCTGCTTGCCGGACAATAGGAATCATCTTTGAAGAGGGGATAAATACTCAGATGATTCTTGAATCGCTCTCCACACCAATTGAACGGGAGAACTCGGAAAGAGGAAGAGGTTTTTGTTTCGGGATTGCGTGAGAGCGGTATATGAAAGAGAATCCGGACTGACCTAACTCGAGTGAGCTTGAAAAGTCGGCCCTGACAGGATGGTCCCATATTGATAAAGGTGTGCGCCCACCAACTTGAGTGGATGGCAACCTGTTTCGCAACCAGTTTCCGAGGAAAAATGCTTCTGCCCACAAGTCCAATGAAAGTTCTGTTGTGAAAATTTGTACTCGTGCTCTAATCCAGTGCTCCTGAACGAGTTGTTCGACTAGTACATTGCTCTCCGGTTCAGAGCTTGGAGATGGTTTAATTTCAATTCTACGCTCTTTACAAATTGTGACCAGGTCATTTTGTGTATTCTCCCCTGCATTATCGCACCTAATTTGATAAACTAGATACTGTTGAGCTGCAAAGTTTGACTCGCAGTTTGTGATGAAAATCATGACGGAAAACGTTAGGGTTGATTTCTCCTTGAGGATGAAGGATTCCGAAAATGCAGTGTGTGGTTCGATGAAGCGGGCAACAAACCTGTTTCCGCCGATGGTCTTGATGAATGGTCCATATACGTCGTAATTAATTTCTTCTATTAGATCGACTGGGTTGGAATTGGCAGCTCGTATTGTTGCTTTCTTCATTTTTCTGTCATGCATAGAATGCACTAGAAGTTTGAAGTCATTGAAGTTGAAAAGGAAGTATCATCTTCTCTTTGGGCAGGAATTTCTTGATAACGATCAGATAAAACGTGTCCAACCTTTTCATTTCACTTGAGATAGGACAGGTCTGTTTTATTGTATATCAAAGCGGTCTTCTCGGACACCATAGAAGGCTCCATTTGTATTGGATAGAGACAGTTGATTTATCGTACTTTGTATACCAGGTCTTTCATGTAAACTGATCCCTTTTTGAACAGGACGCAGATTTTTTTGCACAGAAAGTGGAGGACAGGACGAGTTCGAAGTAGTCGGATAATAAATGAGCGGCTACTATTTTTGATGTAAAACCCTGTGCATGGTATGCCTCTTGGATTATTCCGCCATCTATTGGGATACGGACTGTTCCTTTCCCTATCAAGGTAGCCTAGCCGTGTGCTTCTTGGACGACTAGAGGATTTATTTTCTAATATGTTATGAAGCTTGATTTCTTTTAAAAGCAGTTTTGAGTAGCGCCAGGATCTACGGACGCTTTATTCACCTTCTTATTTCCTATCTTGGCTACATTTCTTCTTAAATTTACAAGTCGTGCTTGTGGATTATATCTAGATGGTTTCCCATGATATTCGTCACCAGACGATGATTAGTGAGGTTCTCATGATCCGCGTAAACTTCCTCAAGGAGTTCCTTGATTTTGGTTACTATTTCCTCAGTTTCGATTTGATTTGTTGATTGAGCCTAGTCCTTCATTAGCTATGCGTATGCGGCAAAACTTGATGAAAATTACTCCTTTTCCACAGTAGTGGCAGAATCTAGAGGTTGACTGTGATTGACTGGTACCCCCGAATCTATATCCACGACTGTGGAAACTTCTTCCCTTTCCAAGGTCACGATTTAATTGACAACTCCGCCCTCTGCTCCTCTGTCCGTTACACGCGAAACGCGCTATCGGAGGGGGATCATCAGGAATCCATTTTGGATTATCTGTCTCGCAGCGTGCAATCTCGGCGTTAACTTCGTTGACTATTTGGTCGGAAGACGTTTCTGTCACAGACGAAACCATAGCTAACGGTTCAAACGACTTTGGTAGTGTGTGGATGAGTTTAGTCTTTTTCTCAGTATCAGAAGGGATGTGGTCTAATGCGCCCAAGTCATCTATGGTCGAAATCAAATCTCATAGATGGCTGTCCAAGACTTTGTTTCGTCAAATGTTAGATTATTTAACTTATTATTTTCCAAGTTCGTTATTGGGTGTGTACTTGACGTGGTGAACATACGTTTTAATTCATCCTACAATTCTTTCGCGGACTTCTCATCGTCAGCAACGATGTTGTGACTCTTTGCAAGTATGGCGACAATTTAGCAAAGATGATTTTAGAATTCGTCTCGGCCGACATGTCTTTCCAAGCGGTGAGATCTGCCTCGTCTCCAGAGTGGCGGAAAGAGATTTGAGATACGGATCGTCACGGCGAATGAATGCGTAAACTCGTTGCTTCCACTGGATGTAGTCGGAAGCTTTGTTGATTTTTAGTAGCTTCATGATGTTCGCGGATTCGGACGATATTCTGTTGAATCAAAGGTTGAAATTAAAGGGAGAGTTTTTTGTTTTTTTGTTTTTTTGTTCATTTGTGATGAGAGGTGAAAGAAAAACGATTAACTCAGATGCCGTGCTACCATGAAAGAAAAAGATAGTTCTGTAGTTTCTTAACTTTCTCATCTTCTCACCGGTACAACCAAAGTGCTGGGCCTTATATAACCATTTCGGCCATACTCATCACTATCGAGTAATTGGTGTGTAAGTGATTAACATATTAAGTCATATGACTATTATAGTGTACAATATGATTTAAACCACGACAGTGTATGATTTAACCTAATATGTTACTGTACTGCAACTGCTGCACCGATATATCTTTTTGTAATCTTAACAAATACCATCCATAATTGTGTAGTACGTTTAGAAAACGAAGAAATGATGAGAGATATAATTTCAAATTCAGGCTACGAAGAGTTTACAATCGTCTCACTTTTTGAATACACTTAGAGTAGTGGTTTTGGTATTACTGCGTGTATGTAATTATTCCGGGAAATCCACCAGAATGAATATTCTGGCCAGATTACAGAACAGCTGGTTTGCGTAATGGCGTACATTTTCATCGTATGTAGAGAAAAGAAAAAGACGACTCTAGATTTATTGGCATGCACATAGTAAGACAAGTTCATCAAATTTTTGATCCGAAACCTTCAAAAAAAATCAAGGCCAACAAAAAACGAAAGCCCTTATTACATCTTTCAACTTCTGTTTATAAATCAATAATACTCTTCATAATATGAAGAGCCAAAGCAGTTTTTTTGATTTGGAACTACATGCATCTGTTGTCCACGTGTATCAGAAACAGTTTTCTGTTCAATGCATGAGGACGTGGCCCGTTGGGGGCTTCGCGTAATGGCGTACATACTCATGAATAGAAAAGAAAAATAATATTTGGGTTTATTAGCATGTGCAAGAATAATGCAACTTGATGACAGCTTTTGACTCAAAACCTTCAAAGAAATAATTCAAGAACAACGAAAAACAAAATCCCTTATTACATCTGGCACCATCTG
>JAULBU010055115.1:0-12269 GCA_032358235.1 Odonthalia washingtoniensis | reverse complement strand
GTATTTCGGACCAGTTACAGGGCATGCTCACCGACACGGATGCAAATCTCGATTTGACAGTCCAACTACAAGAAGTTTTTCGACAAAACTGTACAATTTAAGACAACATTCAATCCTGGTGACGACGTTTTTTTGTACCGCTATCTAGCAGAAATACAGCGCATCACCGATACGGATACCTCAACCACACTAGCAACTTTCGCCCTTGGCACCATCAGCAAGCTCTTTCCGAAGTCCGTGGATCCGTACCCAGTCATCTGGGTCAGCCCAACAACGTTAGTAATAAACAACGGCGATGGCGAACTTAATGTATCCATCGACCGTTGCACCAAGTCACCTCCTCCGGACCCAACGCCTCTGCACGCTCCCATGATACTACCGGATACAGATGGACTCGCGATATCGCTCAACGACACAACCGATATTAATTGAGAGGACACACCGTTAACGTAGAATGATGATGCCCTCTCAATACCAACTTTTACACCTATCTCTTCCCATTATTACAATGGGACCGAAATGACGTATAGTGCCCTCCTGTGGGATGGCACCTTTATCACAATAGGATGGACGACTGGTAACCAATTACTGGAAAGCCAGTAACCGCACATGGACTTCCAATTCTCGTCTCCGCAAACATGGATTTTCATCTACTCAGTAGCGACTCTACTACTCTCTAACTCTGACGGATACGGATCCCTTCCTCGTTGCAATCCCCATAGCTCTGCTCACCAAAAACAAAAGTAACCTAATTACTTTGCTGGTTTTTTTCTTCTTTCTTTCTAATCTATCCATCCACCTGACCTCTCAACGGATTTTACAGCGCCACAGCCACAACCGACTTGCTTCTCAGTTGCGATCAACATCCGCGAGAGCTACTACTTTACCTACACCGAGTACCAAATCGGCCAAAAAACCGCGTCGCACCGCCACGAAATACATCAGCTACATCAGCTACACCACGAACTACACCATCCCCTCTTGCGATTAACCTATCACGGCTTGCGGACAAGTCTTCTACTTCCTTGCACAGACTAACCAACTCCGCAGCGTGCCGCTCCCCTTCCCCATGAAAGTCTTTAATTTGGGCACGAAACTCCGCCATCTGGGCCCGCAATTGCGCATTTCCATTCACGGTTCCTTCCCTCGCTCGTCGTGACTCAACAATTCCGTTTTCGGCTTCTCGCAGTTGTGCCTTCAATTACCCCACCTCCCGTTTTCTACCACCTTTTCGTCGTTCCACATCATGCTTCTTCTCAACCACGGCACGTCGAGTATTGGCTTCCTCTTCCTTCATTCGCAAACGTGTTACCAACGCTCGCTCCCTCAACAATTCCGATTCGGTTTCACCAAGACGATTCGTCAACTCCGTTACGGTTACTCTTGTCGTCTCCAACTCTCCGCGGTCCGCCGACACTTGCGAGGCATGCATAGTCAGTCATTCAAACATACGACACCCCGCCCCGCGATCCGCTGGCATGTTCAACTCGCGCATGTTGAAATACTCCATCATGACGAAGCTCTTACCGTTACTCGGATCACAAATCTCATGCTCTTCGGAGACCCGCGCATCGAACATTGGCTATACCGCTATCATCCGCTCTTCTTGCGCTCGTCTTTTGGCTTCGGCCATTTCCAACCTTGATGCACGGCCTATCCCCGCAGCACTTACATCTTTAGCCCATTCTGCCTCACATAGTAGCTCCGGCAATTGATTGTCTGTCTCAACTTCCGCATCCGATCGGCCTGTATCGTCATCATCCCGTACGGCATCCCTATGAGTCCCCACTCGTTGACGGCGAACATATTCCGATACCACACCTCGGAAACCCACCATCGGATTTAGTCGCACGCCATCGTTCCAAATGACCGGTATCGCGAAAAAGACACGCACACGATACCCCGTCTTTTTTCCGCTTCGGTCTCGACACATCTCACGCGCACGCTCTTCTGGTACCGGTAACACCTCACCCGTATCGGAGTCATAATAGAGATAGACGTCCGTCAGGTCCATCTCTTTCCGAATACGGTCAAAATCAATCGCATCGATTCGCATGAATGCGCACACAACCGTCACTAAATCCCTATCTGAGCTGGAAAATAAAGCCTTGGTCCCCATATACATCAACACATCAACCAACTGATCCGAAATTGGCGCGAGAATCCCATATCGTCCTGACGATACACACGGATCACTACTTCTATTATACTTGATTCGGAATCGGCACTAATGTAGATATCACATACCGTGGAATAGAACATGTTCGTAAAACGCCTCATCTTCAATGGCTTTCCGAACAACGGCGTTTTCCTCAAAATATGTGTCACTAGCATACATCACCAACCAGGGATTTGGACTTTGTATTAACCGTTACTGCTAAAACGCTCTCCACCCGGTCGGCACATGCATGATTACCTCGTCTCTCTTGAATTCCGGTCGGATCTCAAACATGTCCGTCATATGGTACATCAACAAATCTACATTCCCATGCTGCTGAAATCAGTACCTCACCTCATCTTCAACCCATCTGTCACGTTCATATACGAAAAATACTTGCATCAATACCTCACCTCGGAAGAACCTCGGGCCCCCTCTTCCCTCGCGGCCGCCGCTTTGCGATTATCACTCAACCGCTTCAACCATTCCGAAACACGGCGTTGATACTCTACTTCAAACTTGTAGCGCACATCAATGGAATCGTACGGTTTGATAGCTTCAAAACATTGCACCGGAAACCCCTTGTGATTCCATCGCCTCTTCCATGATCGTTTGCGGTTTCACACCTCTCGTCGCCTTCTGTCACGTTCTTTGTTTTCCCTGTGGGCATCAACGCGGTTTGAAGTTCTAGTGCTTCTTTCCCTCCAGAAACCCCATCTCTTCACCTATACGTATCAACCATGACACCGGGAACGAAACTGGATCATCTCGATGTTTTCCGTAGCGATATCGCTGCGCTTGCAAGCACAGATGATCTAAATTCTCGGCCGGTAACGTCTTCTTCTGCCAACTATACCTACCGGACCGAAACGTATCACCCTCCGTTACAACTTCTTCACCCAAATTTTTCAAATACATCCTCTCATCTACCCGCTTGTACGAATACATATATGACTCCCCTCATCTCTTTTTGGTGATTTCTATATCCATTCAACTTCCGCGAGAACGACTCCTTCTGCGCCGCCGGCTCTTCCGCATAATGATGCATGAAATCCCTCTGCCGCGCCCTGGCCACACTGCGTTCGACCTTCACTTTTTCTCGTCCGGTATTGGTAAGCTCCCAACCACCACTTGATGAACCCTTCTGATACTCCCCTGGATTCATTATTGGCTCTTGCGACGGTTGTTGTTCTTTCTGTGACTCCGTTTGCTGTTCTTCCTGCTGTTGTTGTTAAGCATCTGGGTGTTGTTCTTTTGGATGACTTATATTCTGAGACTCCGACGAGGTATCGGTAATAATTATTCGTTTCTCTCGTAAATTTCCGCTCTCGGACCTTAAAACAGTCCGGCTAATTACCAAACTTACATGTGCCCCCGATTTACAGGAACTACCGGCCGCAACCCTATGGAATTTCGGTTTAAAAAAACACAATGACTTCAACGCTCACATGTCACCCCAACGTCACCTCGAGCCACCAACCTGATATGAATCTGGTTGGCAGTTTGTCGCTTCCCCATTCTTCGCGGTGTCTACTTACGCCGCTCCGTCAAATTCGCGCTCGCTTTGCACACGCACGTTCTCTCGCTCCTGCCAGACAACGAATCCGCACACGGTTAATGATTTGCAATCTCTTAATTACAGTAGGTCGCTCGCGCTGTTATTAATTCTGTTGTTTGACTCCCTCCTTTTTTTTCCTTTTTTTCTCTCGAGAATAATCTCTCTTTTATTATTATTTTGGGTTCCTATTATTTTTTTTCCTCCCCAATGATTCAATGGTACAATGAATTTCATACTGCGGGACGCAGTAGCTAAGAAAGGGCGCCTGTAGCGTATCACACGAGTACACTTCTACTACGAACGACGAGAACCTGTCCTTCAATAAAGACACGTTTACTTCCTTTTCTCGGTTCAGGCAGGTTCGCGCTACCTTTCAGGATGATTTAGCTTCTACATGCACGAAGAAGAACGGCGGTTCTGTATGGCACTATTTCGAATTCTAAAATGTGAAGCATTTGGCCCGAACTCGCCCGTTATAGCGCCATAGTCCTAATTAAAAGTACAGCATTGTTTCCTATTTTAAAAAAAATAGGAAACATAGGTCCTAAAATAGGTTTCCTATTTTTAAATAGGAAACACGTTCATTTTTTATATTTTAAAAACATTTAAAAAAAAAATGAATGAGAAATGCAGCAAAACCAAAAGAATAACAACACTTTAATCCAAACTACTCTCTCTCTGCTGCACATTTTTATTGTGATGAATGGTTTTTGAATTGTGAATTCCTAAATCTAAAATCGATATCTAAAATTGTTAGTTCAATAGTGACGTCATCTTAATCGTATCATCTCCTTCTCATCGCCTCAAATGCCCTGCCTAATTCCGAAAATCGATCCATCGAATAGACGTTCATTTAGATGATATCCACATTAGGGACCAATCTCACCGCTGGGTTCATATCGTCCACAGGGCCGAAATGCAAATTTCCTCCACTTCCCACCGTGTAACCAACGACAAGAGGTCGTCCTTGTACATGACTTCTTCCAGTCGGTCTGTGTTCCTCTCTCGCAATTGAAGACAGTCCATTAATTGTATTCAACTGTGGCATTTCATCGCCCAAATTGAAAGAAACAACCATACACCTAGCAATAGCCGTACTCACCGACAAAACAATAGTTATAGTCACAGCAAACCATGGAATGACTGTATACGTTATAACCTTATGCTGTATAAGTTTAGAGGAAATTGTAGGGAAGCGTTGATAAATAGTCGCTTCCGCGACGATGATCGAAGAAAATACACGAAAATCTAAAAGTCTTCTCGTCATTTGCAGTAAATTAATCGCTTGAAAGAAACTTAATTCAATGTCTCCGGTGAAAATGGGTCCGGCATATTCCCGAAGCAGAGAACTTGTTTTTTGGTCATATGTCCAATGCTCGATTAGTGTTTGATCATTTGAGTTGTATCGACGGATGAGGAATATGCAACCTACAAAAAATTTTGATTTCTGGATGATGGATGGCGAAGAGGATTCCTGAATACCCATACGAGTTCGTGTACAATAAAGAGTCGATTGCGAAGAATTATCATATGGTAAGAAAGAAGACCAAACTTCAGAAGGGAATTGAAATGTTTCATATGACATGAGTTGAGTCCCTTCTGGTATCCTTTGAATACCTCTCGAATAATCGTTGGAGAATGGTAGGTCCACCGTAATATTCATAGAGGAAGATAAAGAACACCTTCTCATCATTTCGTCGCCTGTCTCGTCGCCATGAATTAGAGTTGGAGTTGAAGAAGTAACGTTAGAGCAACTGACAACGGTTGCTAGTAAAGAAGTATCATTTGCTTGTACGAAATCAGGCTTGAGACATTGAATAGAAGAATCATCAACTGGAAAAGTTTTCAAATCAGCAACATCATTAATACTTGTAATTTCAACAGTTTCATCGTCAACAATAAATTCGTCGCCATTGTCATCGTTAGATAAATTGAAAACGAGGGAGTAATACTTAATAAATTGACTTTCTTCATCGATTTGTTGACATTGTCTGGAATGAGCCCATCGTCTTTCAACTGTTCGAATAATAATCCTTTTCGCCGGCCACAACCGCTCGGAAGGATCGAATAAATATGTGCTCGAGAACAGACGTGCAGTATACTGAGGACGAATCACCGCATCTAGATTAACATCTACAGCAAGGATAGCTCCAAGGTATCCAATCTTAAGCATAAATGCAACGAAATTCGATTTCGAGAAAAAGATTTGACGACCTAGTGAGAATGATGTCATCCCTAGAATGTCTACCTGTTTTATCTTGAGCGGTATACCATCGCGAAAGATTGTTCGGTAATATAGCTTTGAGAGTACCTGAGATAGAGTTATGTCAAGATTGGTAAGTACCAAAAGATCGAAGAGAATAAAGAGAAAGGCAGATACGAATCCAGTTGGGATAGGTATTTCCAATGGCATTTTCAGGAGGTAAAGGTCTCATACAAGCTGATGTTTGGTGGTGGTAAAAGATAGATACAGACAGAAGTTAGTGCCAACGAATACAGCGATCGTTGTTATGGTTTTGTTGGAGTTGCGATAGCATAAATTTATTTTTCAAAGTGGGGGGAAGCAGGTTGTGAAGAGTGAGGAGAGTGATAAGTTAGTAAAACAGCGAAATTGGTAAATGACGTGACGTAGAAGCGTTTGGTGCGAGAAGGTCAGGTTAGGTTACACAGATTGTTTATTTTTTTGTCCTTTCCTTTTCCCAGAGAATGTGTTTTTTCAGTTAAAATATTGAATGTTTCAGACGATTTCGGTCTCGGTGGTGTATGAACTGAACGTACCTTACAATTATGTAATTTGAAACTTCAATATAGGTGTATCTTGGATTTCACCGTCCAATCACTACTCAAAACAATTTAGGGCCCAATAATTTAATCACACCTTTCATAATATGATGCCAATCTCATTTCTTTTTCTAAATCGCTTTCTTCTCATTTTCGCAATTTCTACTACTTTGTTCTACTTTGTGGTGAGCTGGACCATTTAATCAATCTATTCATAAGACAGTTTTGGTCTAACAAAACATATGGACGTGTGTAAAAGATCCAGCTCATGTGTCCTTATCATAACTTGGTTACATTTTGGCACCACCGTATTTAATCATTTATACTCTATTTATAAAAATGGGCAATGTTTGACATTAAACTCACCTTTTCAGACTTCTAATCTTGCCTTTGAACAAATGATAGCAGCTCATCACATAAATAGCAACATGATTGATGATGACGCCAATGCATTGTTGGGGTACTAAGTACCCCAACGATGCATTGGCGTCGCAAGTCTTGCCATCCAACAGAGACAGCAAACTTCCTAGCAGTGACAGTGAATGAAAGTCACAAAATGGACTTCCAAGGAGACGGTGTCCAACCAGGCGTTTGAACAATAACGTCCTTCCGAGTAAACATTGTACTTGACGCCTTCAGGGGCGATGACCTAAAAAACAATTAAAAATTATAATATTGAAAATTTCAACAAACACCTCCTAAAACCTTTTTAAAGGTGCTTAAAAGCACTGAATTCGGGGGTAGGCTTTGTTGTGTAAAGTACAGTACACGACAGTACAGTGCGGAGAGCGTCCTTTTAATTTCTTCGAAGTCCAACTGTACTAGTGCGGTTATAACTGAAATAAACGTTGGGACGAAAAACGTCATAAAAGTAACCAAAAACCTTGAATACAGATGTCACTGTATCATGAAAAATGGGGAAAAAGGGAAAATGCGATGTTGATTGAACATTTTGAAAATGTTCTATGTATAGTGAACGGCACAAATTTCAAATTTCAAATTTACCTGTAATGTGTAAAGAACATGCATGGTATGCGTGGTAAAGTAATTTATTTTTGCCTTTCTGGAGGAGAGTTATTTCCACATAACCACGGCGTTGTGAGAAAATAACTCACAAATCATCTGATATTGCAATTGCGCGCAATGGAGCAAAGAAACATATCAACAAACACGAACAAACAAGAACACCTTGATGTTAGTAACGGTGAAGGTGTAGCGAGGTGCACCTTTGAAGAGTATGGTTATGGCGGGACTGTGTCGCATGACGTATGTAAAGCATGGTGAAAGGGCTCGTTTACAATCGAGGTAAAAATTACGTATGCACGAACAATAATAATCGAGACTGTTCGATACGCAGGAATGTAACGAATATTCCCACGACAAAGAAAGCGAAACGTAAATGTGGTGCACGTAATAAAGTAAATTAAACAAAAACAATTAGGAAGCCTTTTTACGACAAGGCGAAGAAACATCCGTCGAGTACTTGTACAGATAATGGGGATAAAAATATGGACACGGAACATATTGGTGAGAACACTGTGCAGGGGCGTGAGAAGATGAAGACAAAAATGGAGACATTGTGGAATATTTGCCATTGCCGATGTCGCGACAACGGTCTGAATGAAAAATTTGATACCCGCCATGTACAACTACAAATTCTTTAATGTCCCATGAGGCGATATCAGGAAAAAATAGAGCAGGGGCTGAAATGGGACATGCACAGGATATTACTCAGGTACAGAAAATAAATGTTATGTATGTAATAAATAAATATATTCGGAATGTGGTAAAAATATGGAAATGAGTAAAAATAACTCAAATAAAAGAGAGGAGGATAGTGATGGGATAATGAATGGGACTGATCATATATCCGTATGAATTATGAATAATATGTGGTAAAACAACAGGCTATTGGTTGGAAATTGGTGAAGAAGTGATAGAAAAAGAAAAACAGAATCGCTTCTAACGGAAGAAGATGTTGTAGATGTTGTCAAGCATTTAGTAAGGAAAAAGGAATTATAAGAGTTATATTTATGGGAGATACGGGATTCTTGGTAAATCAAATAGAATAAAAGTACCACAGTGTGCCCTGGAGGGTATTAGCCATCAGCGGCCGGATGATAATGGGCAATACATGGTTTTAAAAGTCAGTAAATGGTTATGTATGTGATTTCACAATGATAACTATAGTAATATACGTTGATACAATAATTATCAATTTGTTATTATCATGCCCAAGGAACGCGACAATGTTGGAGATCTGTGATACATTACACTTTCTTGGTACTTCTTTCACCTTTTTTTATATTTTATTCGATCTGATTCAACTAATTGTGAACCTGTAATCAATGAATTTATGTGTCTATCCTTCTATGAAAATAGCAAAACAATTTACGTGAAACCCTGTTTGGAAATCTTGGCAACCTTAAATTTTCTACTTCACTTTTACCTTTTTTCCTGTAAATTTACAGAGATGGAAAGGTATGGATTCCTATTTTATATTTTTAAGAAGAACATGCTTCTCCATGTTTTACTGCTAGTTGAAGTAATGTTTTGAAAAGGAATTTCAGATCTCGTCACATATCCAATTGTATATTGTCTACATTTATGGTATATTAGTAGTTGCACCAATTGTTTTGCAACTCGTCCTATAAATTCTCTAAAAAAATAGGGAACCTCAATCGGGACAACGATGGATTGTAAAACAGTGTATGAATTCTGAAGTGAAGCATCGAGAAAATATGTAAAAATGCTCATTGGAACTCTTTTCTATTGCCTCGTAAAATTAGTACATCGGAATTGACAGAACAGGTCTACGGAGTTCATAAACATATTATATGCGTCCACACAGAATGGTACTTGCAAAGTTGTACGAGTCATTTCCTCTGTCCCTAAAACGACTGCTGTAATGGAGCCAACCCATGCGTAAATTTGAATGTATGTTCTGATATTCCCTCGATATCTTGACGAGGCGTTCCCCGTAAATAGTTGCTGTAGAATGTGGCGACTCTTATATACTCAAAAATTACATATCCACATTTCTCAGCACATGTTGGATCAGAAACTATCACACTAGGCTTGTCCAGTATATGAACAAATAATCATGAACCTGTTTCTGCTCTTTCAATAAGCTGTATTTCTCTTTTCAATGCGGCAATATTAAAATGCCATCAACATTATTCATACGAACAGTGCCGAAAATGTTTTCCTCACCGTCCGTAAGACTCATGAGTTGTTTTGCAAGTAGATTCCGTGTGAAGAAATTGTTTGTAACATACAATCTGCCTCACGGAATGGGATCTATTGTGGTTTGGTGGGGCATTTGCAGGAACCACAACGCGGAGGCTGAATCTTTTTTAGAAGTGTCGGGTCCATCTTTCTTTTATAAACTGTTCTCATTTCCCGAAAAAAAGTGCAATATGCAATTGGAGATTTAATTCCAGAAGTATTGCCCGAGTTATTATTCCACATTTTATGTAGATAAGTAACGTCCCACCCGACTGCCAAGTAGTATCTAATACCAAACTTGACAGGTTTAGATTTCATATATGAACGGGCGGACGTACAAGATTTGCATCTAATCGTATTTTCGTTTAGTGTACTGACCCAGACAGGTACAGATACAGACGTAATATTCTTTAAAAATGATCGGTCATAGCCCTCGAGTACCAGAGTAGATCATTCACGGCATCTTCATGTCTATATTCCGGATATAATTGCATTAACGATCTGATTTTCAAGAATCTATCTCGACTTATGATTCCTCTGAAGTCGCTTTGCCCGTAAAACATCTTAGTCGACCAGTAGTCTTTTAGATCATTCCATTTAGTAATTGCCGCTGCGATCTCAAGCCAGATATAACTATACATTTATTCTGTAGAGATAGATGTATATTCAGACGAAGATCATTTTCATGACATATTCTTATTTGTCCACTGTCGTACACATTCCAAAAAAGCACGGTGAATGTACATGTGAAAAGGACCAGTTTCTTTCCGATTTGTATACGCGTCATATTAAAAATTGTCTTGAAATAAAAACAATTTTGTACGCTCTAACCATTGACGAATGTACTCAACAGATGAAATGATATGGGTGTGTTCAAGAGGTTCTAGGTCAATAATTGGAAAGGATCCTGCTTCCACATCGTCCTCTGTCTCCTCATTTCTAAACCACGTCACTGCCTGTTCGTAGTTGAATTCCTCACTCTCTCTGTCCGACATCAGGATGGAGTCTGGTACCCTCCAATGGCTATTTTATTGTAGAATTTTTTCACTGAATTGTTGTAGTAATTTTCAGTGAGTTCTTGTACAAATTATCACTGAGTATTTCGATCAATGACGTTGTTGTTGAAACACCAAGGAAAAAAGACCAGGTGAGAAATAGGACCGTTGACCGTTTGCTTCTGTTTACACATGGAACCAGTCGCACTACCTTCTTTCCGTCATATTCATTGCCCATCGTATCATATCATGGGAAGGGGAACCAACAACCCCATTGTTACATGGAAAAATGAAGGTCGGAAAAAATCCATTTTTCAGATTTGTTATAACATTTTCCGCGACATTCATTGGTTACACGATTTTTTCCCCTTTCAACCAATGAGTACACTACTTTCCTTATTTAAATTAGAACTTTATTAAACGCCAAATAAATTTTCACTTGTCGACATCGGTCAATTATTGATGGATTGTTATACAGCAGTCCTACACTGCATCTCTCATCCAACCATATGCCTCAGTTAATTAAGTTATTACTGAATTAGCTCCCCATACTTAAAAGGTTAAAAGCGAACTGAAAAGAATTTTGCTGAAACAGTACAGCTGGTAACGAAGAATAGCAGTGATAATGAACGAGGGAATCCTCATAAATTCAATTCAATTAACATTGACCAAAAAGACGACTCTGAGCCTACTGTATTGTTGAACGGATGTCTATGGTGCTGCGTGGTAATACAGAATGGTGAGTGTACTGTGAGATCGTTACAGTATTTAGATGCGATGTGTGCATTACATGCAAAAATTACAGTACCGAGAAGAGAAACGTGACATTAAAATTTAATGTCACGTGTCTCTTCATTTACACATATAATGTAACGGGTTGGATGTGGGATAGGGTGTCGCTATACGTAGCGAAGTTGAAGGGGAGAGCGTAGCTAAAATAATTTGAGTGATGAGATAAGACCAGACGAGTAAAGTCAAGTCGCTCAGAGAACTTCTTTAATAGGGAAATAGGTAGCCTCTACTAGGCATAATAATACTAAACAGGACGTGAAAGTATTAATTGCATAAGTATATTATGTAAAACGAATCAGAATACAATTCGTCATAATAAACGAGTGAAAGATAGCATCTATTAGGTACAATAAACTATATAGGTCGTGAAAGTAATAATTTGAAAACCATTAAAAAGGTCAAAGCACAATTCGAAATAATGAAAGAACGGTTCTTCTCAGAATTATAACTGTGTGTGAATTCTGTAAACATAATTAGCGAAATTGTATAGAATGGATGAAACTAAATGAAATTGTATACATGTAAAACGTGTAAGAACACAAATGTAGTCGAGACGTTTTTTGGCGTATTAATTCAAGACAGGCTCATATTTATCGTAATCATTCGCGACTGTAGTCGACATTATTTATCGTTGGAATTGTGTACGAACGTACACAGGGGTCCGGCAGGGGCAGTATGAGTGTCGATGTTAACGCATCGAGCCATTCCGTTCGTGCGAAAAAACAGGGATGGTGGTTGACGATGGTGGAGAGGATGT
>JAULBU010055104.1:0-12269 GCA_032358235.1 Odonthalia washingtoniensis | reverse complement strand
CTTCCATCTCAGACGAAGTCTTCCGGTCGAATTCCAATGCTCCGACCAGAGGAAAAGTCAGGACTGTGGATGATGGATATTATCCTCAAATTTGCCGATCCTCGTGAGTTGGTTGTGGGTTCATGCGCTGGTACATTTTCTGTTCCAATTGCATGTATGCTTCTTCTAAAACATAGAAAGTTTTGGCGTTGGTGATATGGATGATAACTGTCTGGAATGCTGCTGGACACGAATGGTCGAAGTTTTCGCTCGTCAGATTCTAAACGATGAATCCGACATTGATGGCACGGAAGAAGACCTATTTGCGGCATAAAAAGTTTTGGGAGAGCTGCAAGCCGTTGCTGTGAAAAAGAAGGGACGTATGGGAAATTCCTCCTAGACTTCCCACAGTTAAGATATTCCCTAAGCACGTTAGTCACTTCATTTCACAAGCTATTTCGAATGCATCTTTGTATAAAAACGGTGTTCTCATACCGTGGGACAAGTGTAAAATATCATGGAAGCGAGACCTTGATGGAATACATATAAATATGTTTTTTGAAAGGGAAGTAGGAGCACTAGGTTTTTCCCTGAAACCATTCACAATCAAACATGATGAATCTGGTCGGGGTGTTTTCGCATAAAATACAATTGATGAATGTTCCCTCATTGGTCATCACTATGGAACATTGGTTTACGGAAATATCGGAGGGAGTCATTCAACTACAAAAACATATGGTGAGGATTTACTTTTGGTATGTAAGGCTCACTTCCTGAATTAAGATGCCAATTGTTAACATAAATTCACAGCAAGTGATAGATAGAAAAAGAAGGCATGGATTGTAGCTGCCAATTGCTCCATTACAACATAAAATAAATATTTCCATTATCTCCCTGGAGAGAAATATTCGGCTAACGACAGATTGAATAATCCAAGAACTGCAAATTGCGCTCTAGTGCAAAACAGAAAGTTGAGAAGTGACGCGACTGCAACTGCTTACAAAACTTTGGAGATTCGTGCTTTATGTCCTATTGCAATTAATGAGGAACTTTTCATTGATTTCGTTCCTGATCATCACGTTAAAGACAGCTAGTACTTTTATTCATATTTCTTCCTCTCATTTTTTCTTCAAGTTGTCTCTTATTATGTACACTGAATTTCACAATTATCACTGTAACTACATTTAGTAAACTAATATAAATGATTTTAATAATCACTGTCAATGCCATGACAGCCTGTCATGGGATAAGTAATCATATCTACGTTATATTCTGAGGATATAACATACACTTTATTACTTGTCACATGTCTCAGAATGACAGCCTGTCATGTTATGGTACAATGACAGGCTCTCATTCTGAGAATATAACATTCGAATTGCCAGTTTGATCCATAAATATGTGAGAAAACATAAATTACGATGAATATAACACAACATGGACAGTTCATACAAATAAAGCTTGAACAAATTACAACACTCACCCACCCATAAATGTTTGTTCCTCACAATCCTGTATGGACAGGGGGTTAATCACTATAAAAACGTAATCGTCTGTAGTACATGTTCCTTCGTTTTCACAGTGAACTATATTGTAACGTAACCTATTTCCTACCCTTCCACATTTGGAGTGTTCAAGGGTATGAAATAGGTTACGCTATTCCCTTCCTAAAATTGGAGAAAGGACAAACTAACAACATATAACTAAATCTAAGAAGAAATTGCAACAATTCTTCCTACCCAAATATAAAAAATTAGATAACATTTTACGACCAGTCGAGGGCCAAGAAGTCATGTTATGCTTCCCAACCTCCACAAAATCGCAATCGTTTTTCTACCTTTCCACACTTGGGGGAAAAAATAACAACTAAATATGAAAAAGTAGGTAAGCGCCTACGATCTCACTACGACCAGGAAGTCATTTTATGCTTCCCTACCTCCTCAAGATCACAAACGATTTCCAACCTTTCCACACTTAGTGAGACAACATCTAACTACTGCAAAACTAACAACTAATAACTGATAACGCAAACGGGTTCTCACCTTTCCGCACTTTGTGAGAAAGGTAGTTACAAGAATTATTGACATTGAAAGGAAGGGATTTAAAATTTTTGACAACTGATGCAAACATTCCCTTGAATAGAAATTTTACAACCATTGGATGTACGTGGAATATTATTGTTACTAAAACCCTTTCACATCTTCAAATTATCGTAACAGTAATCTGAACAGGTGAAAGGGTTTTTATAAATTGCCAAAAGACGTGTTCAAAACTTGAACATTTACCATAAATTTCCAAGTTGTCACTACATCGTTGGATGCTTAAAGTCATATTCTTATGAAATCCATTCCATTTATTATTAATGTCAATTGCCTCAAGTGCATCATCGATTTGAAAGTCTCCGTTAAATCTTGTAACGGACACGTTACCTCCATAATCTTTTACGTGAATTTTGAACATCTTTCATACATATCCAAGTTATCAACACGTCGTTGGTTACTTAAAGTAATATACTTATAAAATCTCTTCCATTTCCTATTGATTTCAATAGCCGAATGTGCATCATTTATGTGAACGTGTCCATTACATCATGTAACGGAAACGATACATTTATAATCTCTCCGGTAAATGTGAATGAGTCTCTTTCAGCTCTTCAATGTGGGTATTCATGACGGACATTAATTGTATTTCTAGTGACTTTCCTGCATTCTTCTCTGATATTTTTGTATTGCTGGCGGTCACACACCCACTACTGTAATCACTGTCTTCATAAAATTGGATTAAAAATTGGTGACAGCAATGGCCAAAATTGTGGCCATATTACTTTTTATAATTGATTGTCGCAACTGCACGTAACTACAAAACAAAAAATTCCCTCCTTTCATAAAATTACAAGCTTTTGACTATATGAATGCCCATGGAAAAAAATTCGATCTTTCAATGTCCATTCTACGAATGACCGAATGTGGGCGTTCATATCTGTAAAATAAAGGAATTGTTCCTTGGTACATCCGTACTCTTTCATCGGTTGGAAGTAGGCATTCATCCCCAGGAAAACAGACAAAGGTGTAAGTCCATCTCTTCAACGGTGATTCGTCAAGATGATCTTGTCAATATGTACGTCAAGTCAAGCGACACTAAAAAAGAAAAATGGTCCGCAGCTCGCACCGTCCTTTCATTCGATCGACTTTTTGGATGCTCACAATCTCTGGTAATCATGTAAATCTGGGCTTTGCTGCTATAGAAGATATTAGATTGGCTACTGTAAAAGATGAGTTTTCAGAGCACGTCTGTGAAGTCAATGATCAATTGGATTGGATCCCGATATGGAAATTGACTATGGCCTAGATCTATCATCCTATTCAGTGGAAAATCATGGTGATAATACAGTTCGTCATAGAATCGAGTCCGAATCGGAAAATGTCGAAGTCAACACTCCAACACCGTCTATTGGTGATCGCATAGAGAAATTTTGGCCCCATGATGACCAATACTATATTTGAACCGTTAGCTACTTATACAACAATTGTTGCCTTACCCTCAGCTATCATAAGGGTGATTAGTAATTTATCTTCCTTTTTAATGAAGTTTGGCGTTCTCCAGAGATTATAAGTTAGATTATAGGCTTCCACGTAATAGCATCAAGGTAACGAGGGAGGCCGTAGAAGGTCGTTATTTATAACTTAGCCTTGAGTGCACGAGATATATATACAAAACAGATGAGCGGTTGTGATATAATTATTGCATTAGAAGTATGAAGAATTGTCATATTCAAATTACTTTTCTTTTTAGCCAAAGTTTTTTTTAGAAGTTTTGCTCAAATCCATCTTCTCAATGTCAACAAAAAGATTTCCTGTGAACATCGATATCTGAACCTAATGCAACTGACATAACCTGTAATGGATCTATCTATATAGTTGCTTTGAGTAGACAACTATGTAAATAGATCTTTTGAGTCCACACACAGTCGCATGTTGATGTCAATGCCAAATAGTTTATAATATGCTTGCGCTACCATTTTTCCTTCGTCAATGCCTTCTGTCGCAGCAAGAATCTCTGCTTCCGGGACGCTTATTACAGGAAGGTTACACTTGTGGGAGATCTATGAAAGAATATGATAAATTGCATTTTTCTTCATTTCTCTGTCTAGCAGATCTGTAATTAATCCTATTTGTCCATTTTCATCAGTACGAGATGCATCTAAGAATACTAGTATGTTGAGTTCATACCCATATTTGTCAGTAGGACGAGAATAGCCGATTGTTGCACCGATTCTTTTCAGCTTTCGGAGAATGATCACTTGTTCAAAAAGATGACATACCTTAGGTTTCGGTGCCTTCTGTCGTAGATAAATTGAATAGAAAAAAGAGAAAGGCGAAGCAGCTGTTCCAATCCAGCCGATCTAACTGTTGACAAGCGCAAACGTTGATTTATCAATCTTGTTTAATTATTCATTTGATTGCTTGCGTCCCTGCCTAGTAAGTGGAAACTCTGGCAATGATCCAACTTTATCATTCACGTTAGTTTCGACGGTATAATCTTTATTCTGAAAAGTTTTTATCCCAAAGAAACGAAAGTATCCATGACCGTGGTTGACAGTTCCCAACTTGAACTTCTTATCTAAATTTTGGAAAAACATCTTAGCGACGTTGCCAGCGCCAGCTGCTTTTAGATCATCCACAATCTTTGCTACAGCCAACACTAGGTTTCCGCCCTTCTTTAAAAAAGAGCTGTGGTAAGAATTTAGACTGTGTCATGCCAAGATCAAACACAACATTATCAGGTTGATTCTGCCATTTTGCGTTGGAATTTATTAGTTCGTATACAGCTGTGAGCAGTAACCACACAGTGCTGATTTCGTCTGGATTTCTCTACATCGTCTAACATACACATATCTGTGAGCTTTACGAGTCCGGAGAAATGCAGCGGTCATGTCGCCTATGTATACCATCCAAGCATTAAGTGATCCAACTGATTCTAGTAGTGTTAGTCCTGGTCCTCCTGAAGGGCATGTAGAACAACGGTTGTTCAGTAAATCCTTCAGATTTTCTTCATTTCCGTGAGGGGCGATCTTTGCTTTAAACTTCAGCTTGCCTTCATCGTGTTTCTTCACCTTTTAAAGCGTGTGGCTGCTTATTTAATTTGCACCCACAGGAATTTGATCAGTTGTGACAATTTTTACGGACTTCAATAATTGGTCCTGTTCGCTGCGGAATTCCTTCATCAGTGGAAACTGTTCAAATCCTTGTGCCTGGTGCTTGAGGAAGGTCTTGTTTCCAAAATTTTTCATCATTGTTTCTAGTACATCTTCTTCATTGCTTGGGAGGCTTATGAGGAGAGATATGGCTTGAATTGGCAGTCATTGAATTTGTAAATTTCTATGTTTCTTTATTCATGTCCAGACACTCAGTGTCTCCATCATCATAATTTATGTTCAGTTTTCCATCATCTTCTGTTTATGCAACGACGCCTCCGTAAAACTAATAGGCCAAAATACACACACGTTATTACCAACAGCTGGTAGAAATGGACCGACATCATCGAAAAAATCAAGTTCATATGTTGTTTCTTTTTTGTCATCTTTTCCATTCTTTTTGATATTTTTGTTTTCATATGCATATTTCGTCTGGCTTGTGAGTTCATCGAGAATCTCATGAAGGGAATCAATACCTTCTTAAACGGTCTGAGCCAGGCTGTAAGAATGAGTAGCTGGTCGTATTATTCAATAGAGATTGTTCAACCTCGTTGGTCTTTCCCGGGAACGGTAATGGAACGAGCAGAATTATCCACAGAGAAAAATCGCTTTCGAGAAAACCAGGAATCTCTTTTTTCATATTGATTTTTGGATAATTCTTCGACAAAGTCTCCAACCGTGAGTGGAATTTCGTGTATAGTTTTATATTTCAAGATTAACGCAAGTTTTGTGCCATCTTGAATCTTTTCATGTGCTATAATGACATATTATGGTATTTTCTTATCAATAGTCTTTGCTAATATAGGCTTTGTAAATCCTTTAGCCTCTTCGAAAGATGATAAAGTTTTACTTTCATACAGGTCGTTCGAGATTGAAACAGCCTTGTAGTATGCTAACTTGGAGTTGTGTCGGTCTCCACATGCAGCTTTGAGACGTAGATAGATACTTCTCATCACTTTATGCTTGGACTCTATAGTGTTCTTACTGTGCCGACCCGGAGGAGGTGGGTGCAAAATTATTCCAAGCTAGTGAGCATTTGCCTTGAATTCATCAATTTGGAATGCTTTGTCTGCATGTATGGATTCAGGGTACTAAAACATAGATAACCATGATGCTTCAAACCCGACCACATCATTATCTAGATTGGCTGGATAGACAATGTGTACCGAAGAGAATCGTTAAACTAAATCCATACAGTGCATGAGACGAAATTCATCCAATTAAAATTGGTCTATGCATATAATTTCATTGAAATTCTTGCTAAGCGACCTGGCCGAGACTTTTCTGTTTGGTTGTGATGGTGCAGAAGCTCTGCAGGCTGTACCGTTATTGATAATATTCGTCACGTACGGCGAAACGGTTTCAGTTTAGAGGTTATTTATTTCAATAAGCAATTGAAAATCTTTGTAGTTGGCGTGTCTACACACGTGTTTTTGTACCTTGTCTAAAACTGCCTTGACCTCAGAGCAGCTCTTATACGATACAGTACTGCCATTCATACAACAGAGCACAGTTTAATCAGCCGATTTTACAAATGCAGAGAGCTTAACATATCTGACGAACTCGAGATCACTCATATAAATAGATTCCGGAACATTATCCACAAAAAATATTATTGCCTTTTTTAATGTATTCGAGATTAGAATTCCGCATGATGTTTCTTCCCAATACCTAGTGGGTCGATCCTTCTAGCACTAGCTGTCTAATTTCGACCTCTCTCCCGTAGTGTGCACTAGCAGTTAGTAAAATTGATCCAAAAATACGACGGACAAGGCTACTGTTGTCTGCTGTTCCATATTGACAATTTGTGTGGCCTTTGAGACTTATATAAATTGGATTTAATCCAAAAGTTGAGCTAAATGAAGTTCATTTGCCAGAAATTTAAGTTCAAGTATCCCTATAGCTGAGTGGGAGCACCGTCGTCAACTAGCGGACCGAGCTGATTAGTATTACTATTATGGGTTAAGGATGTTGAACCTACAATAGTATCCATATTAAATTAAACAGTACGCTTCATCAGGATACTGTTGTATGCTTGTGTACTATCATTTTCTATACTTTTACTGTTTACACTCTTTTCATGCGATGGAAGAGAGCCATCCGGATTATGGTCACGTATCCAGTGTCCAAACATTCCGCATTGATTTAAAGGATGTTTTATCATCAAAATCTCATATTCAGCCTTGCTGAGACGAGGTTTTCCAGATCTTCTACGGCGTTAGTTGCCGTTATTATTATTATTACGGTTCACGTATGTAGCTGAACTAGCATGGATTAGAATGTCTTCATAGTTCGATTGAGCAGACTTGTCACAATTCTTGATAACCGAGGCAACGGAATTGTAATTTATTGCTGCAAGGAACTAATCGTTCGAGGACTGACCATTGATAATTGGGTCGAATGGAGCAGTAACAGCCATTATGGATACACGTTGGTTATCTTCAAGAGCTGAGTTGGACATAATCATCAATGCAGTGATACACTCAGGGAACTTGGTTGTGGTTGAAATTGAATTAAACTTTGCCATTTGTGCAGAAAAACGTAACTCAAAATTCTTCATGGATTCACTGCTCCCGCGACGCGTATTCCATAGAAGACTGAAAACCTTGAAGGCTTCACTAACAAAAGATAAAGCATCACGTTGATAGATTGATTCAACGATCAGCTGCACACAGTTATCACTTATTTATTGTTGATCTGTGATTCCAGAAGTAAGTTCTATATCCCTACCATAAAGCTGATATTTTCACAGATTGCTTGCAGCTGAAATAGGATCTTATTGTTATTGTTGTCGGTAAGGGCATCACGGAAAGTTTGCCATAACCAGACAGAATCACTGTATTCTTCCTGGTCACCCTTTCCATCTGTCCAAGGTGCAGACTTTGCATTCCAGGAAAATTTAGGACAAGAGGGAACGTTGAGAGCTGGCGGTTGGCCCATATCTAAAAATTAGTCCAGAACGTGTACTGGATATAGAAGGTTAATATCAGGTATGGAAGCAAAACTATTGTAGAAAGAATATCGAACGAGCGTGCTTATTATTTTATTTTACTACAAGGATACATTATTTGCTGCTTGAATAGCAGTTACAAAATATTTCAATGCAGTCCAAGTTATATTATAGGCTTCCAGGTATTAGTATCATGTTGAAGAGAGAGCGGTAGACGGTCATGATGTATAACTCAGACTCGAGTGCAAGAGATATAAATGCAAAACAGATATGCAGTTGTGATATAATTATTGCATTATAAGTATGAAAAATTTTCATACTCATAACCTGGCAGAGTTAATCTTACTGATCCTGGTACGAAGATGGATAGTCCACTGACGCAAGGACTACCACCAACAATGACATTGGGTAAGATTAGCATCGCTCTCTCTGAATCAGAATCACGTTCAACCGACCGATCTACTAGTTAATTACAAAAAGGGGAGTAGTGTGAAATATATGGCTAACATGCAATAACATGCTACATATATATCCTGCTAAATAATTGTTGTAATATGTACATTTATTTTTTGACTCTAATTCTAGGTCATTATAAAATATTACTTGTATCTCCATTTGGTTCACTGCAGTAAGTAGTGAGTCTATTTAGAGAGACATCCGTAATATGTTTAGTAAATACTTACATCTATGTTGTATTCATCTTAGTATTTATGTATAGCGAGTATTCTTGTTTGTTCTAGATCGAACAAACAACGAGCCTGCAAGTCACATTTTTGAAGTCTTCTTCACATGTATTGTTATATCATCAGTCGTGTTCATTCATTTTACTAATCAGTCAGTCCCGTCGTATCACCAGTCAGTCTACTGCGTTCTCAATATCACTGTATCGCCATTTTCAGTCATCCGTCACCAATTGCCTGGTATTAGTCATCTGTCCTTCCAAAATTACTCATATTTATGAGACCAGGCATTAATCCGGTCCATGTACCACTCCATTCTCGTTTTTCATGGGACGCGCGGAATTGTCCCTGGGCGGACAGTAAAATTGACAAGGGGGCCTATGTCAAGAAGGTCCGCCGATAGTGACTTTAAAATGATTCACTTCCCATGAACAACCCTAACAGAATAGTTTATGAGGTTCTTGGTCTCATCTTTTAGTCTCAACTGTACGATCGTGCTTTTTTATTCGCAGCGGGATTTTTGGTGCAGTGATAGCGTATACTCATAGAGTCAACATCATATGCAAGGCGTTACACAAACTTAATTCTCTGTCTGTGGTTTTATTGCTTTTTGAATACTTCAAGAAGCTATTCAGTACGACCCACCATGTAAACGAATCGTTCCGAAATTTTGAGTCGAGATTCCTTGTTCAAGTTGTTAGATACGCAGCTCATGGCTCATCAATTTCCCTACACGATTGTGTAAAATGAATGCTAATTTTGGTTGAATCTAATATACCAGAGTACATCAGGTACTTCTCATTTTGTATGCAGCTACCCGAGCTAACGATGACAGTGGGGATGGTACAAACGGTCAACTACTTAATATTTTGAAGTATGAATCTTTTACAGCTGTCATTTGCCAGAGCTATAGAGACGTTAAAAATTAAATAAATACACTTTATCAGTCAAATTCCCTGTCTACCAATGCTGTCAACTGCGTTCCTACCTATAACAACCACAACCGTCAAAGACGATCGAATCGCAGAAATAACTCAGGATTTGTCAACAGTCGTATGACGCCTGGTCAACTGCGTCTGAAGAAACTGTACACTAAATTCAAAGTTTTTGACAAGTTTGGTCACTGTACTTATGACCACAATTCTTATGACACGCAGAAGTTTGGAAACATTACTGCTGATTCACCTCCATCTGGATCTTCCAAATCAATCGTTCAGCCGAGCAGCAATTGATATTGTTCATCAAACGTTTTTACTTTTGGACTTACTATAACGTCACCATCCCCAACTCAGTCATCGATTTCAAACCAATCAATAGTTCAAACTAATTACCTCCGTCCCTCGGTTGATGGGGAAGCCCCTTGTTCCGCTATTAGAACAACAGAGATATGTGTACTCCAATCTTCACTGGGTCTACCCTGTCTTATTACCTTTGATCCATCACCGCAACATATTTCCAACTATCAATATTGGCAATATGGTACGGGTAAACATCCTAATGAAAAGAGGAAGATTCTACGGCACTACTGGTATCAGCTGTCGGTCAGATTTCAATCGATAATTTTTAATCCGACACCTAGTCGTTCAAGGTTCTTCTAAATGGCTCATTGGCCATAATGTTGCAAGAGTTTGCAATCATCTTCATATCAATTACAATCGCCTTCCATTTCCCGTGCAGTCAGGTTTGGTACAGGATTACTTGTCAATGGTTGACAATTAAACTCAAAACTTTGTGAAGATTGCTCGCGTTATCGACCTTCACCCCAAAAACTGTAATTGTGACTACTTGTTTGCCACTTCAGACGGTAATATTGCTCAAACGTCAAAACTTTCAACTATTAGTTAAGGCGAGAAGTAATCTCTCCCTCTATCAGAAGTTCATAATATAATCTCGCGATTTCAAAACCATGTGTGCGAAAATGTACCATACGGTGATATTTATACGATTTTGAAGCGTAACAACCTGTGGAATTCTGATGCTAAACATGTCTTGTTGTCCTTGGTGGAACTTTGTAAGGATTACATCGTATCGTCTCCACATAAGTCACAACTAGTGGCATCAATTTCAGAAATCAATCCGAATTTTAATGACATACTCTGTGTAGGTCACTTCTGGTTTGACGACCTGTCTTTGTCTCATATGATGGTCTCACTCTCGTTTCTCCACGTCTCAACCTGTCGAATAAAAATCGTTAGGATCATCATTAGTTGCCCCAAAAAATCACTCGCTATCGCAATTCTGGCCTCCCAGTAAAATACAAGACGATTTAGCCTTTAAACATGAGCCATTTCAATCTTTTCTACACAAATATAATATTTCGTTTGTCCAGTCTCATCTCGTCGTCATTACAGGAATCTGCTGGAGCCCAAATATGGAATAATTTGAGCAATTTATCTTCGTATCCAGTCTGCTTCTGAATCTCCTTGTTCTAAGCTGAATGCCGTCACAGCCGCCCAGATCTCTGATGAGATGTACAGTTGAACGACTGTTGATACTGTTCTGGTAGTCAGACCAAAGTTAGCGATGCTACCAGTGTAGCGAATCATTATTTGGATGTAGACTACGCGGTTGATTTTTGGTTAAAGGCTGGCTGATTAAACTCTGAAGCAGAGACTCAGTCCGTTTTTTCAATATTCATAGGGAAAATAAAATCAAAATAACAACGCAGCAAATAAGTAAAGTTCTATTTCTATTAACAGTGACGTCTCTAGAATAGAACAGAACCAATAACATAAAGCCATATTAGCCAAATGCTACTATGTACAACAATGGTTCTCTATATTAGAACTATCCAGAGAAGTGCAAAAGCTTCTACTTTGGAATAATTAAAATTCTGGAAATTTCCAAACGTACAGCAGTGAACATAATAACAATGATATCATTGTTGCGCATGTTGTTTGTTACAGTCCAAGAAATAATTCCAATAATTACGAGTTTTATGGACAATATGAAGTCTATAAATACTGTATTGCATAATAATTGAATTCGTGGAAAGAAGAAGACGCAACCCAGCTCGCAACATCTGCACCTGTCGAACTTAATGATTGATTGTCTGAGACTCAGAACTTCAATTACGTTTGCCCGTTTACATATTTACCTATTACCTATCTTGAATCTATTTGACTGATATTTTACTATACGAACCCCCACGTGTGTAAAGTTCAGGTTGGGAGTAGCTGAGCACGAGGTAGCAGGGTAGCGTGACAGGTTCGGTAACTGAGGACAGTAGAGGTCGGATGAGTTGGGTAGATCTGAGCTGGGACTATAAAGAGGGGACAAGGTGAAGTCGTACAGTATCTACGCTGATAGGATGTAGATGGACTTAACGATGTAGCTGAAGCTGTGACTGGATAAAGTAGGATTAAGCTGATCAAAGTAAGAAGCGTTTCTTGATTTGATGATCTTCATCGACTGAGACGAGAACTTCGCCTCAGTGAGAGTATAAGTAGACATAAAAGTGAAGCAA